>JAJIBD010009228.1:0-68747 GCA_021461705.1 Cryptotis parvus
AATATAGAAAGAAGAAAGAAGTATTAATATAGAAAGAAGTATTAAGAATGGTCTGATTGGTGGGAGATGGTTACTTGGTACAAAGTGATTGGCTGCCTGCACGCAGACTTTGATATAATATTTTCAATCTATTGGATGTTTATGCGCTGGCTTTTCTGTAGCAGCGGGAACTATCTCTTAAAAGATCCTCCCTGGAAGGGCTCGGGCTCTTAGCCACTGACCGCTTGGGGTCATGCTATGGGCCCGAGTATACCCGTTTATTAATAAAACCCTTGCTTTTTGCATAGGACCCGGTCTCTCAGAGTTTTCCTTGATGGGTATGGCATTCCAAGGCTCCCAGTCAGTCACCCCATCAGGTGGCCAACTCTTTCAGTAGTTGTATATCTCATGGTGATATAATAAAATAAAAATAAAATTTTAAAAAGTCCCACATAAACAACTTGACTTCACAGCTCAAGATCTTAGAAAATAACCAACAAAATGAGCTCAACTCAAGTAGAAGGAAGAAAATAATAAAACTTAGAGCAGAAATTAATGACTAGAATACAAAAAAACATTCAAAATATCAATGAAAATAAGAGCTTGTTCTTCGAGAAAATAAGCAAGATTGATAAACCACTAGCAAGACTCACAAAGATAGAGAACTGATAAACCAAATAGAAATTAAAAAGGAGACATCACAACAGAAACAACAGAAATTCAAAGGATCTTCAGAGA
Organism: Cryptotis parvus; assembly: GCA_021461705.1. Taxonomy (NCBI): domain Eukaryota; kingdom Metazoa; phylum Chordata; class Mammalia; order Eulipotyphla; family Soricidae; genus Cryptotis; species Cryptotis parvus. The sequence goes on from JAJIBD010009228.1 coordinate 718, forward strand.
TTACTATGAGAATATTTATGCTACAGAACAACTGAACATGCATGAAATGAATAAACTCCTGGATTCCTATAACCATCTAAAGCTGAATCAAGATCCCTGAATATTGGGGGCTGGAGCGATAGCCCAGCGGGTAGGGCGTTTGCTTTGCACGCGGCCGCCCATGCCGGCCCGGGTTCAATCCCTGGCATCCCATATGGTCCCCCCGGAGCACTGCGGGGCCAGGAGTAACCCCTGAGCATGGCCGGGTGTGACCCAAAAAAGCAAAAAAAAAAAAAAAAAAAGATCCCTGAACAGACCCATCACTATTGGGGAAATTAAAATGGTAATTAAAATTCTTCCAAAAAACAAAAGCTCTAACCCAGATGAGTTCACTAGTGAATTCTTTCCAATTTTTAAGTGACTTACTAGCCAATTCTTTTCAAACAGCTCCAGGAAACTGAAGGAACAGAAACACTCCCATACAACTATACCCTGATACCAAAGGCAAACAAATACACCACAATAAAAAAGAGAACTAGAGGCTATATCCCTGATGAAGAGATGCAAAACTTTTCAAAAACTTTTCTATTCTAGTGAATAGAATCCAACCACTCATCATAAAGATCATACACTAAGACCAAATAGGATTCTTCCTTGGAATAGAAGGATGAATTAGCATCCATAGCTCAATCAACATAATGTGCCATAATAATAAAAGAAAAATTAAAATCATATGATCATATCAATTGATGCAGAGAAAGCATTTGACAAAATCCAGCACCATTCATGATAAAAAATCTCTCAACAAAATGGGCATTGAAGGAACATTCCTCAATATAGTCTAAGTCATCTACCTCAAGCTCACAGGATGCATTAAGCTCAATATGGAAAAACTAAAAGTATTCCCTCTAAGATCAGGAACAAGACAACACTATCCACTCTCGCCACTTCTATTCAATATAGTACTGGAAATACTTGTCATAGCAGTTAGCAAGAAAAAAATACCAAGGACATCAGATAGGAAAGGAAGAAGTCAGATTTCACTATTTGCAGATGACATGAAACTACTTAGAAAATCCTAAAGACTACATGAAAAGCTCCTACAGACCACAGATTTTTATAGTAAAGTGTCAACTTGTAAAATCAGTTCCCTAAGGTCCATGACTTTTCTATATACAAATAAGGAAAAAAGAAGAAAGATATTTTTTTTAAAAAAATCTGTTCACAATTGTGTCTCAGAAAATCAAGTACTTCAGAACCAGCTTAACTAATGAGGCTACGGACCTATATAAAACAAAACTAGAAAACATGACTTCAAGAAAAAAAAAAAAAACAAAAGTTAATGGAAACAGCACCTGCTGATGGATTTGGAGGATTAATATTATCAACATGGCAAATACTCCCCAAAGTTAGTATTACACTATACATATAAATCCCTATAAGGATACTTACATTGTTTTTTCAAAGAAATAAATCAAGCACTTCTAAAGTTCACATAAAACAATAAATCTACATGAACAGTTAAAGCAATTTTTTAGATAAAGGAGATGGAAGGCATCACCTTCTCCAACTTCAAATTGTACTACAAAATGGCAGCAATTAAAATGGCTGTATTAGAATAAAATATTAGAATAAAGATGCGGAGGTCAATCGAATAGAGTTGAATGTACTAACAGAGACCATCATATATATATATATATGATCATTTAATATTGATAAATGAGCAATAAACATAAAGTGGAGCAAAGAAAGCCCCTTCACAAGTGGTGCTAGGAAAGAGGTAACTATATATAATAAATGAACTCAGACCCCCATCTAATGCCATGCATACAAATCAGATCAAAATGTATTAAAGATATCAACATCGAATAAGAATCCATATGGTATATGGAGAAAAATATAGGCAAACCCTCTATGCCATTGAAACTAAAGGCATCTTCAAAGAACACTGACCGAGCAAGTGGAAGCAAAGATAAACAAATGGGACTACATTACACTAAAGAGCTATTGCACATCAAAAAAAATCAGTTACCAAGACAAAAGAAAGCCCTCTCTATAAGAAAAATATTTTCCCAGTACCCATCTGATAAGAAGTTAATATAAAAGATATATAAAGCACTAGTGGAGCTATAGAAGTAACAATATTCAACCCCATCAAAAACTGGGGAGAAGGAATGAAACAAATATTCCTCAAAGAAGAAAGTGTACAGAAGGCACAGCAAAATATGCTTTACATCACTAATCTGGGAAATGCAAATCAAAACAATAATGAGATTACATCTCATACCAAAGAGACTGACACAGATCCAAAATAACAGGAACAACCAATCTTGGTGCTGATGCAGGGAGAAAGGAACTCTTATTGTTGGTGGGAATGTTGACTGGCTTAGTCTCTAGAAAATGATATGGATATATCTTAAAAACACTAGAAACTAAACTCCCATTTAACCCAGCTATACCACTTCTGATAATACACCCTATGGGCCCAGAAACACACAGAAAAAAATGCCATCTTCACTTCTATGTTCTATCAGCAGTATTTTCAATATCCAGAATCAGAATAAACCCAAATGCCTAAGCACAGATGACTGGGTAAAGACACTATGATAAACATACACAATAGAATACTATGCAGCTATAAAGAAAAACAGAAGTCATGAAATTTTGCCTGTATATGAATGGACATGAAGAGTATCATGCTGAGTGAAATAAGTTAGAAGAAGAGACAGGTATAGAATGACAGAACTCATTTGTGGGATATAAAATAATAGTATGAGACTAATATCCAAGTCCAGGAAAAACAAGGGCTAGAGGGGCTGGTCAATGGTTAGAGGTTTGCCACAAGTGTGTAGGCGGCAAAGGGCAGTTAGGATAGAGAAGAGACCAGTTTGACAATAATAGTTAGAAATGACTACTTGGTACAAGAACTGAGTGTTGGAAGTAGGTAAAAATATATACATAAACTTTCAGATTCTGTATTGAGAACCATAACTCCCAAAAGGAGAGAGGGAGAGAGAGAGAGAGAAGTTGTCTGCCATCGAGGCAGGCTGGTGCAGCTGGTGCAGAAGTGGTGAAGGGAACCTATAGACAATGGTGGTGGGAAATGTTCAGTGGTTAGGAGACAGGTGTTGAAACATATGACTGTAATCTAATCATGAATAACTTTGTAACTGTGTTTCTCTTTGATTCAATTAAAAATAATGAAAAATAATGAATTAAACAGGCTTCCTGAGTTCTAAAACATGTTTTAAAATGTAAAAAAATGGAAAAGTTGTTTGGAATCTCTGATTTATAGCCAAGCCATTCAAACAGGTTATCTCCTTGGTATCAAAAGTAGAGGTCTTGGAATATTTAATTCTTTACCTACAAAATCTTGTAAATTATTATATAGTAGTATCAAAAATTAGAGGAATTCCTGAGCACACTGGAGGTGTTGAGAATGTTTATTGGTATAAGGAAGACTCCATACACACTCAGGCTGAAACTGAGTCCAGAAATCCATTCAAGGATCAAGAGAGATCAAGGTTTTTATATAAGCCCATAAAACAAGTTGTTATAGAAAAGAACAGTTTTAAACTTTAAATAATAACAGTACTAAATTATTATGAAAAGAACTAGTCAAATCATAAAATATATTTTCAATAGCTGTCAAAAACACTTGATATTGAGAGAATATAGTATAGAAAATATATTTTAATAGAAAGGAACTAAGGTTGGAAATAATCAGATGGAAAATATTGTCAAAAAGAAATTGAATTATAGAGATATGGCAGATGGTAAAGGGATGAATCAGAACTATTTAGACTCTTTTGTCCCCCCCAAAAAAGAAAAGCTTAATGAAGTAGAAATTACAGAAATTTGAGAGAAAATATATTACTTTATGGTAGTAAAGAAGAAAGGAGAAAGAGGAGGAGGAGAAACGAAGGAAGAGGAGGATGTTGCTTGCAGGGCTCTTGTTTCCACAGAAGTTGCCTGTGCCCCAAATGGGTGCTGGTCTGTTCCCACTAATCTTTGTCCCAACCTGCAGTGCAAGGAGGGTACTACTATGTGCTCTCAGTCAGTCTTTTGTTGCAGGTTTCTAGTTTGGTTCACAACATCCTGCTCAATACAAATTTTGTCTTCACACTCGAGATATGACTTATTTTAGTCTGAGGAACTTGATGGCAGGCAGTGAAGAGACAAGTAGACAATTTTTGGAGAGGAGAAAAAAAGAAGAGGAGAAAGAGGAAGAGGAAATTCTGATGCCAATAATAAGTATTGACAGTTATAGTTAAGAAATTTAAGAGATGTATATGTTACAATATTTTAGGAAGGAAGAAAATCCTCAGTTGTTTCTTTTGGTACTTGCAAATGTTCCTACTGAACCGAGGTGGTGGAGTAAGTGCTTCAGAGAAGTCAGGCTTGGTGTATCCAGTGCATAAGACAGAAATGTGCAGTAGCAAGGAGTAAGGGTCTGCAGTTAACCAAATGATATCTGAACCCTGACCTCACCATTTTATACTTAGGACACTTAGCCTGATAAATAATCTCTCTACCATATATCTGTCTCATCCACACAAACAATGATGTAATACAATTTTTTCCCAAGTGATTACAGTGATGATTGCATAACATCATACTTATAATACCTAGCATGAAGTGAGGCACAAAAGATGACAGCAGTTGTTAAATTAAGGTGCCAGGCAAAGAAGTCATAAAGGGATAAAGATTTGGCCCAGCCTCAATAACCATCTCTATTTTAAACACTAAAATGCACTGGGTAATGATTAGTATATTAAAGCTAGAACTGTTTCAAACTTTACAAAGAATTACATGTAGAACGCTAATCATTTTTTACAACCAACTAACCAAGGTGTTATATAAAAGAAAACCATAGGCTCTGACTGGTAATCAGTAACTAATTTAGATTGTACACAAAAATATTATATTTAAAAGATGAAAAAAGGAATATGATTGAAGCTGATAAATAGTCACTTCTTTTACTAGGTCATGATTATCTCCATGGCCCCTTATTTAATGTTTTTAATGACAAAGCACTGTCTTTACCGAGCATCTCTCTTTGGTTTGTTACTTAAAAATTATAATAACATGCATCAATTTCCAGTCTCTGAGAACCTTTCCATTTTACATTAGTTTTTAGAGGTCACTAACAGAGTTTGTTGATTCTATTTGAAAATTCCCTTTGTACTCTGAACTCAGTGCTACTGGCCAAGCAAACAGAAGCAAAGATAAACAAATGGGACTACATCAAATTAAGAAGCTTCTGCAATGCAAAAGAAATGATGGCTAGAATATAAAGACACCCCAGAGTCCAGTAGAGAATAGTTCCCCACAACTCATCTGACAAAGGGTTCATATTCAAAATTATGAAGCACTTGTAAAATTTAACAACAAAATAGTAAACATCAAAAAATTGGAGAGAAGAGTTATACAGACTTTATATTAGAGAAGATATACAAATGGTCAATAGATATATTTAAATATGGTCTCTATCGTTTATCATCAGGGATGTGTAAATCAAAACAACAGTGAGATATCATTCAATGAGATAACACCAGTCAGACTGGCACATATACAAAAGAGAAAACAACTAGTGCTGGTGCAGTGAGGACAAATGAACTCACCCATTTTGGTGGTTCAGCATCTGTTTAACCCCCTGATTTCTTCTTGCTGCATCACTACCCCAGGTGGGGTTTGCTCCTGCTTATAGATATCACCTGGCCTATTCCAAAGTGGAAGCAGAGCCCACACAGTGCTATATTAAGGGTCCACACCAAAACTTCAGAAACAAAATATCTATTCAGCAAGTTGCATGCTGCCTACAGTTATTCTTCCTGTCAATCTGTGAGGACAGGCAGAGAAGACAAAGAGCAATGTTCAATTTAATTCCTCAGTATCTTCCAGGGGGAGTAACTACAAAGACACCCCCAGCACAAGAACACTAGAATAACAATGGGGAAGACCATAGAAGCTTGCCAAACTCAATGAACAAAAACAGTATCTCCAAGGACACAACAACACCAGTAAATCCTCAGACAGTATTTAATGAAACTATGATGAGGATGTCTAATGAGTTCAAAGAAACAACAGCACATGTAGTCAGCTAAGCACAAGAAAGTATGGAAGTAGAAATGAAAAAAACACTACAATCAGAAATGTCATAAATGAAGAAAATGGTAGGTGATATAAAAAAATGAAAGTTCTGATAAACAAAGTAATAGAAGCTGGACAAAAGATGGAGGAGCTCTAAGATGAGAAGGAAGAAACCATTAGTAAAATGCAGAAAATAACCTAAAAAGAAGAGGACAGCATAGCATAGAACTAAGAGGTGAGCTCAAGAGAACAGCATATGAATTATCAGAGTCCCTGAAGAACTGAAAGACAAATGTGATGTAGAAACAGTTAAAAAAAATCTTGAATAAAAAATTCCCAGAATTGAGGATTACAGACACTTGGATTCAAGAGGCAATAAAGGTCCCAGCAAAAATTCACTCAACTAGAAAATTTCCAAAAAAATCACTATACTCAAAATGACAAAATCCAAAGAGAGAATATTGACTCGGAAAGATCAAGAAAGGAACTTATATACAAAGGCAAGCCCATTAGATGTACAGCAATTCTATCAAATGAGACACTATGAGCCAAAACAATATGGAATAATATTCCATAACAATATGGAAGAATATGTACAGAAAATCAACAAAATGAACACTTCAAGAAAAATACTCTATCCAACTATTTTATTATTCAGATTTAAAGGAACTACAGAGAGCTTCATAGACAACAGTTCAGGAAAATCGTAGCCTTGAAACCAGATTTGCAAGAAGAGTTAAAAGTGCTCCTTTGAAAGACAGGAGATGCTAAGCACTAAAGTCTACTCTACACTCCCATGATGAGGCATGCATTCCCAATGTTGACCCATACCTATTTTTGGGGGCATAGGGTGCAAATTATTTAGAAGTGTTTTTCCTCTGGATTGCTATTTCTATCTTCAGAAAACTGATTATGCAAACTTATTTTTTTAATGTTTACTATTTTTGGTTTGACATACACACCTGGAAATACTCAGAAGTCAGTACTCCTGGCTCTGTACTCAGGAATCACTTCTGGCAGGAATATGAGATGCCAGGAATTGAACCTGGGTTGGCTGAATACAAGACAAGTGCCCTATCTACTGTACTGTTTCTTCAGCCACATGGTTTTGATTATTAAAAGGCACTTAAATTCTATAGGCTAGAACATTATAGTCATAAATATATAAAACCATAATGTTTAAGTTGGAAATGTCAATTTCTTAGAGCAACACAACATATAGAATGGCAGTGACCCTAGTCTATATCTGGCCCACATTTCCTTTATTATTTCATTGGTCTGCTTCCTTCAAGAACAAATCAAAGTCCCCCTTCCCCAAAAGAATGGTTCTCTCTTTCACCTGCCATACTCAACTCTGATAAGCACTGACTTGGCAATCTGTTTTCAATTTCCTGTATCAAGCTGTCCTTGGTCTTGCCCTTCCCTCATGAGCACAGTTCCCTAGTGATGTGTTCAATACTTTTGGACATTACTTTAGCATCCTAATTTATAATACTTGTATTTGAGTGGTGAATCCGTACACAGCTAATGAAGGATCTTGATGTATTGGGTTTGTATCGTCCTGTTTGGCTAGGGCTTCATAACCGCTTCAGTCTCCACAGAATCAAAGGCTTTCTTAAAATCAATGAACATGAGACAGAGTGGCATCTTGAACTCCCTACAAACCTAAATGAGCTTGGTTACTGTGTGGCTATGGTTGATTGTATTGAATCCTCCTGGGAAGCCAGCTTGCTCGCGTAGTTGTCCTTCATCTAATGTTCTGCCAATCCTGTTCAGGATGACTCAAGTGAATAGTTTGTAGATGACAGACAACAGGCAGATGGGGAAATAGTTGCCAATGTGGTGGATGTTTCCCTTCTTGAATAGTAGAACTGTCCTGCTGGTTTTCCATTGGGAGGGCACCTTGCATTCGGACAGGTAGTATGTGAAGAGCCGGCCAGTGTACTGAAGAGTACTGATGGCAGATTCTTCAGGTGTTCTGGTTTGACTTTGCTTGGGCTGGGTGCTGTTTGTTGCTTTACCAATGAAATGGCACGTCAGATTTCAAAAGAGAGAATGCTGGGAATGACATATCCATCCTGCGGAATTTGGTATGTGGGCAGGTGGATGTGGCTATGAAAGAGATCAAAGTAGAAGTCATGGATAATCTTCTTCATTGCCTTTCTGGAAGACGTGATTGATCCATCGGGATGTTGGAGGGCAGTCATCTTGGTCTTATAGTTGGTGAAGGACAGGAGGGCATTGTGAATGCTTTTCCCAGCTTCTGCTGCATTGGCCAGTATTTCTGCTTTTCTCTCTTTGAGGTCTTCCTTTATCGCTTCTCTGCACTGCTTTGCAAGCTTGGACATTAGTACTTGGTCACCTGAGGTTAGTGCCTTGCCATATTGGTGAATGGGCTCGAGAGTTTTTGAAGAGAGGTGTCCTTTGGTGTCTTTCTCTCGGTGTTCTTCACACAATCATGGAGGTGCTGAACTAGTTGGTTGTATTCTTCATCAATAAGGTCAATGATGGCATCTTCCCATGTTGCCGCAATAGTGCCAAAGAGTTCCCTGGTTGGTGGTCATTCGGGAGTTCTCTTCTTAAACTTGCAGTCTTTTCTCCCCATTGCATGAAGTAGAATTTTGCATGAAGGAGATGGTGGTCTGATCCTGTTTGGAATTTTGGACAATGACATTGGTCAGGCAAAACCATTGACTGATTAAGATGTGGTCAATTTCATTGTGGAACTAACTGTCCACCAGGAGGTTCCCATGTCCAACGTTTTAATTCAGCCTTCTGGAACTAAGAGTTCCCATGAATGGTCTTGGTGGACATGATAAACTCAGAGAATCTCTCACCCTGTTCGGTCCATTCTAGGTCATGGGTCCTAATGTGGAGTTCTTCGGGCACCTTCTCGGTCCTATCTTGGCTTTAAAATCACCAGCTATGATCTTATAGAAGGTGTGATATTTATAGACTCCTCCAGTTCCATGTAAATTTCTCAATTTCTTCTTCTTGTATCTGGATTTTGGTGTGTAGACAACAAAGAGGTGTATTATGGATCACCATCAGAATCACACCATTCTACAAGGAAGTGATCATTGATGTCAAAAGACAAGTTCAGCAGGGTGATACCATTTCACCTAAACTCTTCAGTATCACCCTCGAGAATGTCATGTAACAATTAGAATGGGGAGGAATGGGAGTGAAGATAGTCGGTCGGCAACTACACCACCTCCACTTTGCTGATGACATCATTCTGATAACACCAAATATTAGCCAAGTGGAACAAATGCTTGCTCACTTCCACCGAGAATGTAGAAAGATAGGTCTACAGCTGAATCTCAGCAAAACTATGTTATGAAAAATGAACTAGTTTTAGAGGCCCCATTCACTCTCAACGGAACATACAACTCTGAATGCTGCAGTTCTGTGTACCTAGGTTGAGAAGTCAACATGATGAACGAACTAAAATCTGAGCTGTGAAGGAGAAAGAGAGCAGCATAGAATGCCTTCAAGAGCATTGAAGAAATAGCTAAAAGACAAAGAACTTCTGGCCCCAGGCACATCCCTTTAATTCCACTGTTCTCCCTGCATTAACATACGCCTCAGAGACTGAGACCTGGGCCCTATGAAAGCAGGATGAAAACACTATTTGGGTCTTCCAAAGAGGAATAAAAAGAGCTATGCTTGGAATATCACACCTCACTCAAGTGAGAGAAGGAATCCAGAGTTCCAACCTCCATCGATGATCCGGAGTCAGGGACACTGTCTTGTTTGCCAAGGCATCAAAGTCAGATGGGCTGGACATGTAACGCGATTTGGAGATGACTGCTGGACTAGAGCCATTACCAACTGGATCCCACAGGATGTCAAAAGTTCATGTGGTCGCCCACGTACAAGAGGGTCAGACTTCTTCGTCAAGACCCTGAACGAACGCTTGGAGGCTCTTCATATTCCTGAAGCAACCAGATGCCATCAGGATACACTGGCACATGATAGGGTCAAATGGAAACATTACTGGTGCCCACTTGAGCAAGTCGACAAATAACGGGATGTCAAGTGATCAAGTTATCAAGTATTTGAGTGGAGCTAGGGCAGGACAAGGAATGAAAATTTGAAAATACTGCAAATATTCGAAGGTTAGTGATAGTCATAAAATAATTAAATATTACAACTTTAGTTACAGAGAGATTGTACCCTGGTCAAGATGCTTGTCTTGCATGTTCCTGACCTGGGTTCAATCTGTAACACCACATGGTCAGTCTCCTGAGTACTTCTAGGAATGACTGCTGAGCATAAAGCTAAGAGCAACTTCTGAATAACACTGGGTAGAATTTTAGGATGGCAGGTGGTGAGTGAAAACTTATGCATATGGCCCAAATTAGTAAAAGCTCCATTTATAAATGAGTCTTCTCAGACCCTGGCGTGTCTGGAGATGCCCCACATGAAAATAAAAACATCTTTTATATGAAGAGTCAAATCTGCAACCACCAGTAACAAATTATTACTTTAGACTGTGCTTAGCAGCCTGGGATGGCTGGACTTTTGGCCAGTTCGTGATGCAGGTGAGACTAACATTGTTTTAGGGGGTATGGGTTGTCCATAAGGTTTTTTCTATAGAAAGCTTTATGGACACTTTTCAAATGACAAAGAAGTGAGCTTCCATGTGGCCTGTTATACCATTTCTTGGCATCTACCCCAAGGGCCCAAAACAACTATTTTTGAAAGAACATTTGTGTTCCTATGTTCATTAAAGCACTACTCATAGTAACCAAGATCTTGAAGCAACTCCAAGTGACTCATGGGACCCACAAGCCGCTCCTGGAAATATCTGGCTGTGTAGTTTGACAGTTCGGTGCCCACCCAGAAGTTCAGTGCTCCTCAAATTCAGCAGTACTGGGGGAAACCATGGATACCATATTTGGTGGGGCCCTGGATAGAATTTGGGGCCTTTCACATGCTAGGTCAGTGTGCTAGCCCTCTGAGCTCTCCCCACGCTCCCAGAACACCCACATGAAAATACAGAGAAACAAACACACCAACTGAAAGCCAGCAGGGTGGAGGTCCTGATGTTGTAATGAGAGTTACAGACAGTATATCTCTCAAATAATTCTGGAGCCTAGAAAATTGGCTTATCTAGAATGGCTTATTCTCAAACAACCCAGAACAGCAGAGGGAGGTGTTACTGCAATAAACAAGAATGGCAAATTGAAAACATAAAAAATAACAGGAGAAATTTCCCATCATGTGGCATTAAGTATGACACTCACTAATGGTGTATGTGGTAGTCCTCTGCAAGATTAATAAAGACTAAAAACATAGAGAAATTCATCACCAAAAACAGACTTTTACTAGATAATTCTATTCTATTGTAGGTAATTCTACTTTTATTTGATAATTTTAATAGATGACTCTATTTGGTATTCCTTATGTTTTGGGGGCCAAGTAATATGAAACACATTTGTTATATACCTGGTAAGGCATATAACATAGGCTTGTGGTGGAGAAAACCTGGGGATATTGGTTGAGTGAAGGAGACAGTGGTGAATTGGTGTTAGAATGTTATATGCCTGAGACAACTCTATTATAAATAATTTTGTAAACCATGGAGTCTCAATAAATATTTCTTAGGGAAAAATAACTAATCAACCTCTGTGGAAAACCTATGGACACTTCTTGAATAACAAAGAATTGAGCTTCCATGTGACCCAGCAATTCCACTTCCTGGCATCTACCCAAAGGTCCCAAAGCAACTATTTTTGAAAGGACATTTGTGTTCCTGTGTTCATTAAAGCACTACTCACAGTAACCAAGGTCTTGAAGCAACCCAGGTACCCAAGAACATATGTGTGAATAAAAGAACTGTGCTTTTATAGATGCAATGTAATATTACTCTTTTATAGAAAAGATGAAAGCATGCAGTTTTCCTCCATGTGGATGGAAGAGTGCCATGATCAGAGAAGTTAGTCAGGAAAAATCAGATACAGAATCGGCTCTCTCATATGTGAGATACAAAGAAATATTCTATGAGACTAAGAAGTGATCAAAGACAGCACAACCCCACAAATGATCTACAGAACTGAACTTAACAGGGGCAAGATATGAGGGAGGCTAGGAGCGAACCCTGAGACAATGTTTGAGAAAAGTGGGCACTGATGGACGGAGAGCTGTTGAAACACTGTATTCATGAAAACTTGCAATAATGGTATTGTGAATTTTGGTGTTTCAAATAAAAATGAATTATATATACATATATACACACTTATATGCTTATATAAGTATATTATATAGATATACTTAATTTGTGGGTTAGAAGGATATATAAGGAATTAAGGTGCTTGCCTTGTATGTGGCTGGCTTTGGTCCCCTGAGCTCTACCAAAAGTGATCCCTGAGAACATTTCCAGGAGAAATCTCTGAGTACCACCAGATATAGCCCCCATAAATAAACTATATATAAGTATACAGATAATTCTACCTGTATAATTACTCCATGGGGCTCACCATTTTCGACATCCGGACTTCCCTCTCATCACAACTCCACCCAGCAGACCAGACTATTACAGCCCGGATCATCGCCACCCACCCTGCAGCAGTTTTTTTTTTTCAATCTGGCCCAGGTATGCTGAACCAGAGACTCCCAGACATGGAGCCGAGCTGCTACTTGCTCTCCCTGTGCCCAGCCGCTCATGAAGCGCCTGGGAGGCATGGCAGGTTCCAGCCCTTGCCTGCCACCCCAGCAGAGCCTCACAACAAGCCAGATGACCCCCACTTCATGGGGACTGCCATTTTCCACATCCGGACTTCCCTCTCGCCACAACTCCCCCCAGCAGACCATACTATCACAGCCCGGATTATCAATAAATGCTTTATTTAGATGACTACAACAGTATGCCACCCACACGGCAAGCCTGGCAAGCTGTCGGTAGTATTTAATATGCCAAATACCAGTAACATTTATATTAGGTCATTCCTATGACCTAATATAATGGTTTGAGGCTCTTATGTTCCTGGATAGCATGAGACAGGACATATGGAGATATTACTGGTGCCCACTCTAGCAAATAGATGATTAACGGGAAGATAGTGAAGTATACAGTTTATGTTGCAAAACTAAATAACATTGAAAACATGTTTGAAATTCACTCAGAATCTCAAAGGAATTAGTAACATAAAATAGCATGAATATATTTTTATGTCCACATTATGACTTCTGGATGCTGTAAATATAAAATGAAGAACCCAACTTCTTTGGCTTCCAAGGTATTCACAATCACAAGTTTGGAAGACAGAAGTAAACAAATAATGATCTAGATATCATTAACTGATACTAAGTACAACTCCAGAATTCTAAAATTCTGCTTTTTGTTACAGTATCACAGTTGAAAGATAGATAAAAATAAGATATAAATGTAAGAAAAGAGAGAGAGATAAGAAGAAAAGGAAAAGTGCCTGCTATAAAGGCAGGCTTGGGAGGGAGGAGGGAATTTCGGGCCACTGGTGGTGGGAATAGGGCACCAGTGCAGGGATGGGTGCTGAAACACTGTATGACTGAAACCCAATCATGAACATTTTTGTAATTGTGTATCACACCATGGTATAATAAAAAAATTAAAAAGATATCAAGAGTATTCTGGTGCATGTTAAAAAGAAAACAGTTTATATATTATATTCAGGATACACTGGCATATACTAAACTCTGAAAACCACCTCCTGCTTGTTGCTCCAACATCCCAAGTGAGTCTTGCTTTGGTTTTACATCACTAAACCTAATCTGGAATGGGAGACAGAGGCCTCCCCTGGTGGGTGAGAGGCTCCACACTGCAATATTAACAGGCCCACACCAAGTGGACAGATCTACTTGAAAAATTACACACCGATCACAGTTATTCTTCCTGCCACTTGTTCAAGATGGACAGAGAAGAAAAAAAAGAAACCCCTGACTACTCATTCCTTCAGAATCTTCCAGAGGGTCTAACCACAAATACCTATGGACAAATACCTACAAATACCCAGGACAGCAAGAAAAATAGAAATCCAATAAGGAAATTGGCTTTCAATTTTTCAATAGAAGCCCACTAAGTTCAATAAGAGAAAACAGTATCACCGAAGACATAACCAACACAAGGAAATCCTCCAAGTGTCTTTAGTTAGATCATGATGAGGATGCTAAATGAATTCAAAGAAACAACAAAGTAAAAGAGCACAACAAAGTATGAGTCAAAATGCAAATAACTATTACATCAAAATGACAAAAAATGAAGAGCACAGTAGATGAAAATATATATCTATATATCATATAGATATGACATATATGTGACATATATGTCAGCAGAAGCTCTGAATAGCAGAATAACAGAACTGAGCAAAATACGGAGCAGTTCCAAGATAAGAAGGAGAAACTGCTAGAAAATAGCAGAAGGTAGACAACTGTCTGAAAAGAAATGAAAGGCAAACGGGTGAAATATAGGGTGAGGTCAGGAGGAGCAATATAAGAATCATCAGAAGTTATGGGGAAGAGAATGACACAGAATGATCCCTCATCTGCGGTATATGTTGAAATAAAGAATACCCAAAGACAATGGAAACAAAAAAAATGGAATGCCATTGGAACGATACCTCTTGAGGAGTCTGGGGAATAGGGCAAGAAGTGCTGGATGGACGTTTTCTGTCAGGCGGAGGAGGAGGTGACGCTAAAAGGTAATGAAGTGCTATGTATCAAACACTATTAGCAACAGTTTTTCAAGAACTGTACAGCACTTATGTACTGTAAAGCACAGTACAAAAATTAATTTTTTAAAAAAAATCACCTCTCAAAGAAGCAGACTGGTAGAGGCAGATGGGGTTGGCGGAGGGAAGTGAAACTGGTGAAGGTATTGGCATTGAACCTCTGTATGCCTGAAACCCAATCACAAATATCTGGGAATTTCACAGTGACCAAATTTTAAAAAGAAAAAAGGAATCATTGGAACTCCTGAACAGGAAGGCATATAAGATGAAGAAACATCAACTAAAGAAATCATCGATGAGAATTTCCTAGAGTTGAGGATTACAGGCATTTAGATTCAAGAGGCCAGAACAGCCCAATGAAAATAGACTCAACTAGAAAAACTCTAAGACATACTGTACTCAAAATGACAAACTCCAGAGAGAGAGACAAAAAAATACTGAAATCGGCAATATCAAAGAAGGAACTTACAAAGGGAAACCCATAAGATGTATGGCCGATCTACCAAATGAGACTGCAAGCCAGAAGAGTTATGAAAGGATATAGCACAAAAACTCAGCAAAATGAACATCTCACCAAAAATACTCTTTCCAGCTAGACTATCATTCAGATTTGAAGGAACAATACAGAGCTTCTTGGGTAGGAACAGCTTAGGTAATTCATAGCCTAGAAATCAGTTTTACGAGAAATGTTAAAAAGCGTTTCTCTAAAGGACAGGTCAGAGCCATACCACTCCTGGGAATGAATATACTTTGGGAAGCCAAAAATATGCAGGAGAAACACCATCCCTACTTTTATGTTCATACCAGCATTATTCACAATAGCCAGAATCTGGAAACAACCAGTGTGCCCAAGAATCAATGATTGGATAAAGAAGCTTTGGTACATCTACACAATGGAATACTATGCAGTCGTTAGGAAAAATGAAGTTATGAAATTTACCTATAAATGGATGAACATGGAGAGGATCATGTTGAATGAAATTAGCCAGAAGGAGACAGATATAAAATGACTGAATTTATTTGCATGACATAATATATATATATGTACATATTATGATACCAATATCCAAGGTCAAGTGAAACATGGATGAAGAGGTCTTGTCAAAGTTGGAGATTATCACAAACGTGTGGGAGTCAGAGGCTAGGTAAGACAGAAAATGAGACAGTGTGCTAACAATTGTTGAAAGTGCTAATACCAACCTAGAACTGAGCATTAAATACAGACAAAAAGATACACATGACAGCCTCTTAATGTATGTACTGTAATTCACAATATGGAAGGGAAGGAAAAGAGAAAGAGATAGAAAGAAAGGGAAAGAAATAAAGAACCTGCCATGGAGGCAGGCTAGGGGAAGGGGAGGAAATCGGGGACATTGGTGGTGGGAAATGGGTGCTGGTGGAGGGATGGGTTCTGGAACACTGTATGACCGAAACCCAAATATTAACATCTTTGTAATTGTATATCTCACAGTGGTATAATAAAATAGTTTAAAATAAAAAAAATAAAGCACAAACTTCTCATTAGGTGACCTTGAGTATGGAGCCATCACTAACGGTACATATGGTTGTCTCTCTTCTAGATTAAAAAAGGCAAGTTTAGACCTAGTGTGCTAAAAGATCTTATATCTTTTCAATAACGAATTAAAATCTTATTTATGTTGGTTAAAATCAGAAATCAATCATCACAAATTGACTTTTATTGATTTATTTTCCAAGAATTCTATTTGCCATTCCTTTAAATTTTGTTGAAGTCAGTAATATGCCTGCCATAAATTTTGTTGAAATCAGTAATATGCCTGCCATATAATAGATTATATGCCTGCCAAGGTGAATTTTGGGGGCTTTGAGGGTACACTTGAGACATTGGTGGAGGGAGGGACCAATGTTGGTGGAACTGGTGCTGGAATACTGTTTCCCTAAGCAACTCTATTATGAACAACTTTGTAAATCATAATGTCTTAAAAAATTCAGCAAAAATAAAGAAAACTCTGAAAACCATGTATTTTTCTAGTAAGTAACAAAAATAAAATTAATAACTCTACAATAGCTTACATTTGAAAAAGTTAAAATTTATAAAAGTCTATCAGGAAGGCAGGGCCATAAGTAAATGGTAGAACTTTGTTTTGCATGTATGAGATCCTGAATTTGAATCCAGCACATGTGTCCTCCAGCTACCACATGAAGAGATACCAAGCTCAAGCCAGGGGTTTCCCCAACACAGAGCTGGCTGTGATCTAAGAATCAAAATAAACAAACAAAAAAATCCTTTAAATCACAATCTATGAGATATAAATACAGCTGCACATATGTAGATATAGGTACCTTTGCTGTTTCAACCATTTCTGATACTGATCTCATTAGGTTAGTAAATGACATTAAAAATAAAAAATTACATAAAATAATTTTTTAAACCATCCAAACATAGTGAAGTTATTTGAAGTTATTGAGACTGACAAAACACTCTACCTAATCATGGAGTATGCAAGCGGAGATAAAGTGTTTGACTATTTGGTTGCACATGGAAGAATGAAGGTCCAGTACTGCCACCAGAAAAGGATCGTGCACAGAGACCTCAAGCAATGAATTCACCGTCGGCTGTAAACTAGATACATTTTGTGGCAGTCCTCCGAATGCGGCCCTAGAGCTGTTCCAGGGCAAGAAATACGATGGGCCGGAAGTGGATGTGTGGAGCCTTGGAGTTATTCTCTACACACTGGTCAGCGGGTCACTCCCCTTTGATGGTCAGAACCTAAAGGAGCGGAGAGAAAGAGTGTTACGGGGGAAATACCGGATCCCTTTCTACATGTCCATTGACTGTGAAAACCTGCTCAAGTGTTTCCTGGTGCTGAATCCCATCAAACGAGGCACTCTAGAGCAAATCATGAAGGACAGGTGGATAAATGCAGGACATGAGGAAGATGAACTGAAACCATTTGTTGAACCAGAATTATACATCTCTAACCAGAAGAGAATAGATATTATGGTGGGTATGGGCTATTCACAAGAAGAAATTCAAGAATCGCTTAGTAAAATGAAATATGATGAAATCACAGCCACGTACTTGTTGGGGAGAAGATCTTCAGAGGTAAGAGTAGAGACATCCAAACTATTTCAATCCAGATTATTTTTTATATTTTATGATTATTTTAATCATATTTTATTATTATGTTTGGTGGTTTTTTATTTTAAGGTCATATCCTGTAGTGTTCAAGGGGCTACTCCCAGATGCATTGGGCAAGCACCACGAAATTCTAGGGATTGAACTAGGGGCCCCAGCATCCAAAGTGTGTACTCCAGCTCTTTGACCTGCCTTCCCTGCTTGTTTTATGGGGTGAGGTTCTTGTGCCACAACACATACACCTCAGCTTCGGTTTTTGAATGTTGAACCACACTTGTACTTTAAGACTGTTCTGGGCTTAGTGATCTGGAGTTGCTCTGATTACCGTATGGTGCTGGTGAGCAAACCTGTGGCTCTCCCATACAGAGCATGCACTCCAGTTCTTTAAGCAATCTTCCCAGCGCCTGTACTGCAATTTTTTCTCATATTATCCTTTTCTAGTCTTTGTAGTAGTATCAGACTGCCTTCTCATAATTTGATTTTTGTTTATTGTTTACAAGAGTTGTGGGTGTGGTTGTATGTGTATATACACACATATGTGTGTATGATTTGACACAGAAAAAGACTGGGTCCCCTGGGATGAACCCAGAGTCACGGCAGAGCCTGGCAAGCTACCCATGGTGTATTCAATATGCCAAAAACAGTAATAATAAAGAACCTCATTCCCAACGAATGGAGACGTTACGGGTACCGCTCACGCAACTCGATGAACAACGGGAAGACAAGTGGTACAAGTGGTACATAAAATAGCATAAATCAAATAAAAAAAGACAATAGTCAATCTTTTTTAAATTTATAACACTGTCATATATACAA
Source organism: Cryptotis parvus (assembly GCA_021461705.1). NCBI lineage: Eukaryota > Metazoa > Chordata > Mammalia > Eulipotyphla > Soricidae > Cryptotis > Cryptotis parvus. The sequence goes on from JAJIBD010009228.1 coordinate 19,435, forward strand.
TTACAAAACTGTTTATGATTTGTTTTCAATCATACAGTGTTCCAGCATCCATCCCTCCACCAGTGCACATTTCCCATCACCAATGTCCCCAGACCCCCCCTTTCCCCCAGGCTGCCTCTATGACAGGTATTTTATTCTCTCTCCTCTCTCTCTTTCTTTCTCCCTCCCTCCTCTTTCTCTCTCTCTCTCTCTCTCCCTCCCTTCTCATTACACATTGTGGCTTGCAATACATACATTCAGGGGTTATCATGCATATCCCTTTGCCTACATTCAATGCACAGTTCTAGTCCGTGATACCATTTCCAACAATTATTAGTTGATCTGTTAAGAACAGAACAATTATGGATGAGTAATTAATTTATTTTATTCGTGGGTCTCTTTCCTTTCTCCAGAGAAACCAGGATCCAACTCAATGTATTGCTTTTCTCCCTTTCCTTTCATTAAAATTTCTTTACTTAACTAAAAAAAAGATAAGAAATCTTTTTAATTATAACAGGCTTTTCTTTTCATATATTGGTTGCCTAAAGAATACTTTTCAGCTTGCAGGTTGAGGATTTTGATTAATATTATAAACTATTAAAAGAGAAAAAGAACAAATAAGGTGGGTTAAGGAGGTCAAGTGTTCACTGACGGATGGAAACTGCAATTCAGGCGGTGATCCTAGAGCAGTAACACAGTGTCAAACTACACATACTTGGAATTTATAGGAAGTTATAAATCAATAGTACTTCAGTAAAATTGGCTTGGGGGGAGAGTGAAACTGGCCACAATCAGCAGTGCTCAGAGACTCACCCCTTCCTCTGAGTTCAGGGATCAGTCCTGGCCGTGCATGGAAAACCATATGTAGTGCCAGAGTTTAGACCAGGACCAGCTTTGTGAAAGGCCTTAACCCTTAATCATTCTGACCTTGGATAAACATTCAAAGATGTAAAAGAAAAGGAACAAAAACAAGAAAGTAAAGAAAATAAAAGGCTTTAGAGTAAAAGGACATCTTGAAAGTAAATAAAACATATGACTACTGTTATTTAAAAAAAGCGAGACATACTTCTGGATAATATAGACTAAGTACAGCCCACTCTATAGTTCCCTCTAATTGCAGTTATGAAACAAAACAAAAATACATACATACAACATCCAGACTCAAGGAATCAGGAAAGTAAACAGAAGTAAGCAGGTTGAAGAAGACCAGAATTCAAAGTACCTCCAACCAGGCAGTAAATTTATTTTTCTCTTCTCTAACATTTCATCAACCTAAAACAACAACAATAGTAACCGCAGCAGCAACAATAACAAGGTGAGATCCTGTTTCATACTCAGGCATCAGAGTGGAAGAAGAGATCCATGGAAGAGCACCACAGCACAATTCAATGAGCAGAAAAGGGGATTTTCAATGCTCAGAGAAACCATGGAAATCCTGTGGGGTTGATTTTATTTTTACTTTATTTTTCTTTTTGGGTCACACCCGGCGACCATCAGGGGTTACTCCTGGCTCTTTTGCTCAGGAATCACTCGTGACGGAGCTCAGGGGACCATATGGGATGCCCAGGATCGAACCCAGGTCAACTCTGTGTAAGGCAAATGCCCTACCCGCTGTGCTACCGCTCGGCCCCTATTTTTACTTTTTTAGTTGAAGTGACTGTGCCTTGCTTTGCAAAAAATGTATCCATAGTCTCAAACAGTGGCCCAAATATCTAATATTTTTAATCCCTCTGTTCCCTGCTTTTTTTTGTCTCCAAACCAGAACCTGTCAAATTTTAGTGTAATGAAGTGTAACTCATGTCCCAAATTTCTTACCTAAAGATAAAAAGGGGTGTGTGTGAGGGGGAAGAGAAGTGGAGAATCCAAAAGTGTAATCAGAATTGTAGAAAGAGGATTTCAAAAATGAGATACATGAGATACCACAAAGTCTTTATATCAATTCCTATGAGTTTTCATATATAAATTTCATCTAAATTTTATACAAACTATTGAGCTCATTTTAATGTTATGAATATGTTGGAGCTGATTTAATCAATATAACAAAGAACTTGAATATTTACATATTGAATATGACATGAATAGCTTGACAGGCTCTGTGGTGCAGGTTGGATACTCTCAGTAGTAGATAGGCTCTCAGTTCATTCATTTACTGATGAACCACGCAGCTACATATTCCATATGCCAAGTAGAGTAACAATGATGGACCTCATTCCTATGACCTGACCAAATAGTTTGAGGCTCTTCATGTTCCTATAGCGAGCAGATGCCCTAGGGCTGAATGGAGATGTTACTGGTTTTCACTCTACAAATCGATGATCAAAGGGAAGACAAGTGATAAAAGTGACAAGTGAACAAAGAACTTGAAAATAGAATTAACAAGTAATTGCCCAGGTCTCATACTTAAAAATGGGACCAGCTCTCACACTGAAGACTGGGTGACACATAACCCATTCTGTGACAGCTCCAGACATACTGCAGCTCTGAAAAACCAATTTACTTTGAGTTTTAGTTTTGTTATTATATGTGGCCACACATGGCTGTGCTCAGGGCTTATTCCTGGCTCTGCATTCAGGGGTCACAACTGGTTGGCTCAAGCCAGGTAATCATACCGGGAACCAGAAATTGAACCACTGTTGGACAAAAGCAAAGCAAGTGCTTTATCTGCTCTATTTCCACAGTCCTAAGAAACAAACTGACTTTTGACAAGAGTGGAAAGTAGCAGAGGACAATAAGGTTGATTACTTGCCTGAACATGAACACTCAACATGATTCTCTTCATGTTCACTCAACATGATCCTCTTTATGTCCATCCATTTATTTTTACTTATCTATCTATCTATCTATCTATCTATCTATCTATCTATCTATCTATCTATCTATCTATCTATCTATCTATCTATCTATCTATCTATCTATCTATCTATCATCTATTGAGAGACTCACAGACACAGGGCAGAGCTGCTACCAGCTCTCCCTGTGCCCAGCCGCTCACGAGGCACCCGGGAGGGATGGCAGGTTCTAGCCCTGGCCCGCCACCCCAGCAGAGCCTCACAACAAGCCAGACAACCCCCTACTCCACGAGGGCCTTTTCAACATTTGGACTTCCCTCTCATCAAAATCCACCCAGCAGAAGAACCTATTACAGCCTGGCTCGCGTGGCCACTTGCGGCCACACGGTTCATCAATAAATGCTGGATCTTAGGTGATTACAAGAGTATGCCACCCGCACGGCAGAACCTGGCAAGCCTCCCGTGTCGCATTTGATATGCCAAATACCAGTAACAATTATAGACCTCAATCCCATGACCTGATGGAATGGTTTGAGGATCTTTATGTTCCTGGAGCAAGCACATGCCCTTGGGCTCTACTAGCATGAGACAGGACATATGGAGATGTTACTGGTGCCTGCTCAAGCAAATCAATGATGAACGGAAAACAGTGATACAGACAGTGATACTTGCCTGAACAAAATTAGCATTCTACATATGATTTTTAAAGACCACAGCTTTATAATATAATATTTGAAATCTATATGATAGGATCAAATTATTCAACATATAAAGAACAAGAACATTTCAAACTGCATGGGGAAAATAAAAAATGCTAATGACAATAAAACATGTTAAAAGTATATGACAGAATCTGAAACAATCATGATCATGATCATGATCTTCCCGTTGATCATCTATTTGCTAGAGCGGACACCAGTAATATCTCCATATGTCCTGTCTCATGCCAGTAGAGCCAGGGGCATCGGCTTGCTACAGGAATATAAAGAGCCTCAAACCATTATATTAGGTCATGGGAATGTCCTAATATAATTGTTACTGGAATTTGGCATATCAAATACAACATGAGAAGCTTGCCAGGTTTGCCGAGCGGGAGGCAAACTCTTTTAAACACCTCCAAATAAAGCATTTATTGATGAACCGTGCAGCCGCAGCAGCCACGCGAGCCGGGCTCTGATGGGCTGGTCTGCTGGGTGGAGTTCTGAAGAGAGGGAAGTCCAAATGTGGAAAATGGCGGTGCCCGTGGAGTGAGGGGGGGTGGTCTGGCTTGTTGTGAGGCTCTGCCGAGGTGGTGGGCCGGGGCTAGAACCCGCATGCCTCCCGACTGCCTCATGAACGGCTGTGCACAGGGAGAGCAAGGAACAGCCTCCTCCCCATGTCTGAGAGTCTCTGGAACCTCAGACAGAGAATCTGAAACATAAAATACAAAAATGTTCTAGCAAGCATTTGGGAACACTTATCCAACAAATTAACAAAAGAAAAAGTAATGATAGTAAATTGAATATATTAAAATGTTTCAAATTAGCAATTCTAAAATTAAAGTATAATGACCACAATCTTTAAAATTTACAGGATGGAATAAACACTGGAATAGAGCAAAGAATCCTTGGGCTTGAAGAAAAAAATTAATAAAAATTATCTGGTGTGACCAATAGCTCGACAGATTATTTAAAAGTTGACAGTACCTCAGAGTAACATAAAATGAAATCAAAATGATAAACATCATAGCATCAATTTTCCAAGAGAGAAGAAAGAATATATTCTTGGGGGAAAGTTGAAGAAATAATGGATGAAAAAATTATGTTTGGAAAAGGGTACAAACTGAAAGATTTTTAAAGTTCTTACAAATCCTAAGCAGAATTAATCTAAAGAAATTAATGCTAAGAAACCTGGTCAAACAACTAGGAATTAAAATCAATTAGCAAACACTGAAAGCAGACAGTGAAAGCAGACAGAGATTAGTACTGCATGATGGGCAATAAAAAAATGGATTATGTGATTCAAATTATCAAGAAACTCTCATCAGGCCAGACAATGTATCAATATTTTTATAACTGTAGAAAATAATCTTCAGAAATTAAGAATTGCCTAATAAAGAAAACTTCAGAGATGTCTTTGCTAGAATACATACTTTTTAGAAAACATTGTTAATTGATGTTTTCACTACAGAATCAAAATAATATCAGAAATAAAATCAAAACATAAAGAAGAAAAGAGAATGGAAACGTGTCTGGACAAAATAACAAACATTTTTCCAAGTTTCCTATAAATAATATTTCAAAATTCTCATGGTAGATATTAAAGAATATTTAAATAAACAAAGATATATTTCATATTCAGAAATAGAAAGATCTGAGGTTGCTGTCAGTTCCCCACATGAACTACAGATTCTTATTCCAATTCAAAAGGTTATTTTGTGAATATTAATGTATTGATTCAAGAGTTATGAGAACGTGTGGTATTAGTAAAAATTAAACAAATTAAACAGTAAAAAAAATAACATGTAAAGAGTTCAGAAAACAACACAGTGATATTCAATACCGTAGTAAAGGCAAATCAAACAAAAAAACTTCAACAGACAAATGGACTAAAGAAAACAACAAATCAGACATACACAGTTTTCAATTTAGATCTCACCTCACTTTTCACATACCTTAAATCAAAATAGATCATAGACCTAAATGTAAAACTCAAAATTCTAAAATATTTAGAGAATAACACCTTTGCTTTGATATGATTTCATTCTAAACATAAATCCATAGGCTATAGAGATAGTAGAGATGAGAAGCCCTCTACTTGCAGCCCCCCACCCTGGTTCAAAACCCTGGCACTGCTCATGTTCTTCCAACCATCACCAGGGATCATTTCTGAGCAGAAAACCAGGAATAACTCCTGAACACTGTGGCTGTGTTAAAAAACAATAAGAATAATATAACAACTTATAGGGCTAAAAGCAATAAGTTATATTCATTAAAATCATTAACCTCTGCTTTTCAAAAAAAAAAGAATTAAGAGGATGGAAATATCTGAGACACGCTGGAAGAAAATGATTGCAAAATACCTAATTCTTTGGAACCCCACATCGAAAATGCACAGAGATCTCATAAAACTAAATAATAAATAAACTTACTCATTTTTTTTGTCAGACAAGAATCCCAAGAGTGTTCAGGACTTATTCCTGGCTTTGTACTAAGGGAACTCTCCTTCAGGACTGGGGACCATATAGGATAGTGGAGGCTGAATTCTTATCAGTCACATGCAAAGCAGATATCCTATCCACTGTGATAGCTCTCTGACCAAGAAAGTTCTCTCTTTCAAAATGGCAAAAACGAGGGAGGGTGGAACTTCGACAGCCCTAAAAAATTAAAATATTCAAAACAATAAATAGTTTCCTCATGAAGTAAAGTCCAGGACCAAATGGCTTCAAGAGTAAATTCCATCAAAGATTTAGTGAAACTTTCAAAGATTTAATACTTATATTTCTCCAACTGTCCCATAAAACATCAAAGAACAGAGAATACCTCCAAACATATTATATTTATTTACTGTTTTCATTTTATAGTCATCCATATTAATACAAGTGTCAAGATTCGAATTTTTTATGGTTGAGCAGTGTTTCTATGTCCCATATTTTCTTTACCCGAACACATTTTATAAGGCCATCATTGCTTTAATTAAAATACCAGACAAGAACAGCACACACAAAAAAGAAAATTATGGACCTAATATCTATAATGAACATAAATGCAAAAATGCTCAACACTTGGCAAGTCAAACCTAACAATACACAGACCATTAGAAAGTGGATTTATTCCAAGGATGACAAAATGGTTCAACATGTGCAAATCAAGTAGCTTGATAGACCATATGAACAAAAGATAAAAATCACATAGTGTGTCAATGCCGAAAAGCATTCAACAAGATTCAATATCCATTATGATTTTAAATATCGCAAAATGAGAATAGAGAGGTAGTACCTAAACATAATAAAGGCCATCTATAAAAAACCCACTGTCAATTTCATAATGAGTGGTGAAAGCTTTCACTCTAATTGGAAATCAACAATGATATACACCTCCACCACTATTGTTCAAAACAGCTTTGAAAACTCAAGTCAGAGAAATTAGGTAAGAAAACTATATAGGAGAACAAATTAAGAAAAAAGGAAGCTCATCACTATTTTCATATAACATGAAATTATACAAAGCATACCCTACTGACTCCATAAGAAATACACAGAGAGGGGTTAGAGAAACAGTTTAGCAGGTAGGAGCTCGCCTTGTATGTGAACAAACTGACTCAACCCCAGGGCACCCCTTTGTAGCTCCCAAGTCACACCAGAATTGATCACTCGTAAGCCCTGAGGACTGCTGCATGTGGCCAAAAAAAAAATAGATTCAAAAAATATAAGAACAATAATAATAACAAAAAATTAAAGTGACAGGACACAAAATTAATAGTAAAAATCAGCTGTTTCTGTATGCAACAATCAGAAGAATGAAGTCAGAAAACAAACCCATTTGTCATCATGCCAAAAAGGATTCAATAACTAGGAATAAATGTAACAAAGAAGGTGAAAAAATCTAAACTGAAAACTATAAGGTACTGCTAAAAGAAATAGAGATACAAATATATAATAAGGTAGACTGTAATAATGGACCAAAAGAATACATAACAAATAATAAGTAATATATCCAATGTAATCCAAACGGGATAAAATTGGAGTCTCATGTCCTATGAATTCAAGCTATACTACATGTGATAATAATAAAACCAGCATGTTACTGGAATAAAAATAGATATATAGACAAATAGACTAAAACTTGGAGTCCAGAAGTAAATCTGCAAACCTACAAATGTGACAACAAATGTATGACAAATGAGTATGTATGATAAAATTTAATATAGAAATCCTATTCAACAAAAGATGCTGGGCAGTCTCAGCAGCTACAAATAAAATTAAAAGTCAAAAAGGTGAAACTAGATAGTTATTTCACACTATATAGAAAATAATTCAAAATGAATTTAGAATATGGATATAAAACTGAAACCATAAAATATGCAGAAGAAAACATAGGTAACAAACTCCTGGACATAAACCTCAGAGATGTCTTTGGAGATCTGAGTCTAGTAACAAGGCAATAGCAAAACTTTTAAAGTGGTACTACATCAAAATAAATCACTGAAGAAACATCCTAGAAGAAGATCACTTCACATCACAGTCTGACAAGGGGTTAAAAAACCATCCACCTCCCCAAAAAGTAATTTTAGTGGACTGATATGAATAAGTGAATAAGTGCTTCTTCAAAGATGACATACAGAAAGCCACAAACACATGAAAAAATACTCAGCATCAATTATTACCAGGGTCAGAATGGCCTACATTTTAAAAAAGATGACAAATTATTGTGGGCATGGTATGGAATATAAAAAACTCTCTTACTTGTTGGTGAAACAGTTAAGCAGGGTATCCTTTATGGGAAGACGCACAGATTCCTTGAAAACAAAAAACAATATATAAGGATATATCTTTATGTATTGTTTTGTACTGACTAGAGATGCCTCAAGAGTATGCACCGACGGCAGAGCCTGAAGCTACCCATGTTGTATTTGATATGCCAAAACCAGTAACAATTATAGACCCCATTCTGGAATGGATTGAGGCTCTTTATGTTCTTGTAGCAAGCAGAGCCCGGCTCTCTAGCATGACAGGATATATGGAGATGTTACTGGGCCCACCGGCAAACGATGAGAACGGGAAGACATAGACAGTTATTTATGTAATGTAGCAAATTCTGCTCCACACTATTTTTTCAAAATTTATATAAATACTAATTCAAAAAAGGCATTTACACCTATATTTACTCCAACACTAGTCACAGGAGCCACATCTAGACAGCCTAAATGCCCATCCACAGACCAATGAAAAAGTAAAAAAATTAAAAAATTTTAAATGTAGATACTCAGTGGAATATTTCTCACATGTTCAGAAAGATAAATGCTTGCTTTGCTCACACGAATGTAATTTAAGGATACTATGTAAATAGAAATAAGTCAGAAACCGAATGACAAATACTAATGACTTTACTCATGTGAATATAACGCCAGTGGGTAGGGCATTTGCCTAATGTGGCACTGGTGGAGGGATGGGTGCTGGAACACTGTGTGACCAAAACCCCAAAACATGAATATTTTGTAATAGTATATCTCACGGTGGTATAATAAAATAGTAATTAAAATGTGGTACAGGGAATAAAAGCAGGCACTAAGATCAGTGAAATAAAATTAAGAACACAGAAACAAACTCTCAGGTACTTGATCTATTATTTTATGATAAAGCAGCTAGGAGCTGAAAGTGAAGAAAGGAAAGTTTTTTCAACAAATGACGCTGGGAAAACTACTTAGATGGAAAAGGAGTAGAGAAGAAAAAATTTGATCACTATCTCATAATGTACACAAAACTTAATATGGATTCAGGAACACGATGTTATACCAAAAGCCATAATATACATAAAAGAGAATACTCCTTAATATTGACTTTGGAGTTGTCTTCAACGATTTGACTTCATTTGCAAGCAAAATAAAAGCAAAGAAACTAATGGGGTTATATCAAACTAAAAAGTATATGCATAACAAGAGAAATTATTGGTAAAATTAAAATTAAAAGTTATCCAATTGCACAAACCAAAAAAGAAAAAATAAAATCATGGATATAAGATATGAGCAATCTCTTCTCAAAAAAAGAGGTGAATTGGCAATGGAATGTGAGAAAGAGTTCATCATCACTGATTATCAGCAAAAATACAAATCAAAACTACAAGATGTCATCTCAGACCAGTGAGAATATCAAAACAGGATAGAAACCGACAATGCTGGCAAAGTGGGAGAGAAAAACAACTCTCATTTACTTTTTGATGGGAATATAAATTGGTCCAACTCCTATGGAAAATAGTACTGAAAATGTCCTAAAATATTACAACTGAAACTACCAATGTTTGTCTCTGAGACAGACATAGGGCAGAGCTGCTACTGGCTCTCACTGTGCCCAGCCGCTCATGAGGTGCCTCAGGAGGGATGGCAGGTTCTAGACCTGGCCCGCCACCCCAGCAGAGCCTCACAACAAGCCAGATGACGCCCCACTCCATGAGGACCTCCATTTTCCACATCCAGACTGCCCCTCTTCAGAACTCCACCCAGCAGACCAGCCTATCACAAGCCCGGCTCATCGAGATCCACCCTGCTGCAGTCATTTTTAATCCGGCCCAGGCATGCTGATCTAGAGACAGACATGGGGCAGAGCTGCTACTGGCTCTCACTATGCCCAGCTGCTCATGAGGTGCCCGGGAGGGATGGCAGGTTCTAGCCCTGGCCTGCCACCCCAGCAGAGCCTCACAACAAGCCAGACGATGCCCCATACCATGAGGACCTCCGTGAACTCAGCTATAAAACAAAATCTTGTCTTATCCAAAAACATGGATGAAACTAGAGGGACTAGAGGGTGTTACACAAAACAAGTCAGTAGGAGAAAGGTAAGTCTGGATTATTTGGCTCATCCAAACAAAGGGACAGACCATATAGGAAGGGAAAAACTTGCTTAGACCGTGAAGACAGATTAGAGATTACAAAGTGGTAGCAGGGATGTTGATGATTTAGTGGTGTACTTAATGTGGTAACTTTGTATCCCCTAAAAATACACAGCAGAAACACCATCCCTACTTTTATGTTCATAGCAGCATTATTCACAATAGCCAGAATCTGGAAGCAAACCAGAGTACCCAAAAATCGATGACTGGATAAAAAGCTTTGGTACATCTACACAATGGAATACTATGCAGCTGTTAGGAAAATGAAGTTATAAAATTTGCCTATAAATGGGTGGACATGGAGAAGATTATGTTGAGCGAAATTAGCCAGAAGGGAGACAGATACAGAATGACTGCATTTATCTGAATAACATAAATATATATGTGCATATTATGATACCAATATCCAAGGTCAAGTGAAACATATATCAGGAGGTCTTGTCAAAGGTGGAAATTATCACAAACGTGTGGAGTCAGAGGCTAGGGTAAGACAGAAAATGGAACAATGTGCTAACAATTGCCGAGGGTACTAATGCCAACCTAGAACTCAGCATTAAATAGAGGCAAAAGATACACATGACAGCCCCCTTTAATGTATGTTCTGTAATCCATAGTCTGGAGGGAAAGGAAAAGAGAAAGAGAGAGAAAGGGAAAGAAATAAAGAACCTGCCCTGGAGGAGGGCTGGGTGAGGGGAGGGAACCGGGGACTTTGGTGGTGGGAGATGGGCACTGGTGGCGGGATGGGTGCTGGAACACTGTATGACCAAAACCGAAATATGAACTTTTTAATTGTATATCTTTGTAATTGTAAAAAAAAAAATTTAAAAAAAAAAACTTTGTATCCCTAAAATATTTATATTCTGGGGAAATGACTGTGGCCTCAATTTAAATACTCATTTTCACTAGGACTGAGAGGAGAAGAGGTAAACAAGAAGAAACACAAGGAATCTTCAGGATTTTGTGGTGGTGGTAAATTAGTGATTTCAATCAGCAAAAAAAAAAATTATACACTCTTGTGCCATGTTGCCTAGAATATAATTAAAATTTTTATAAAATAATTAAATAATTTAAACAGACAGAATGTTTTAAAAAGACTAGAACAGAGTACAAACAAAAGCAGCAGCAAAGACAATACAGAAAAGGCACTTGCTTAGGGCACTTTACAGATTTACTGTCTGTAAATCTACCCTGCACTGGGTTGGCAAAGCAGCAACGACATATGAAAAGGCAAGTAAACACTTAAAAGATTGCATTATTGAATTAGGACTAAAATAGTATAAATTGGCAATACCAAATGGTATGGCTACTTGAAGTCACAAAAACTCATGTCTACTGACAGCCGGAAATGCACACTGGTATAACCGCCAGTTTCCACATTGGACTTCCCTCTCATCAGAACTCCACCCAGCCGACCAGCCCATCACAGCCCGGATCATCGACACCCACCCTGGAGCAGTTTCTACCTCATTCCGCCCAGGTACAATATACATGCAAATGATAATAGAAACTTTTTATTTTGAGGGTGGGGAGACTGTAGTTACACAGTCGGAGCTGTAATGAAGGATCACTTCTGGCACTGCTCAGAGGACCACTATGCAGTGTAAGTTATGGAAACAGGGTCAACATGTACCATGCAAGTGCCATACCCTCTGAAGTATCTTCTGCAACTCCCAGGAACTTTATTTTTAATTGCCCCAACCCAGATGTAACCAAAATGGCCCCCGTTAAGTTACTGGATAAAGCAATCTGTGGTATTTCTATACAGTGAAATATCTGATAGAAAACAATGACTAACAACTCAAAAATATAAATAAAAACACAAAACTTTCAATTGGACATTACTTAGTGATAGAAGCCAATCTGAAAAATATATATAATGTATGTATATTATTTATATTACATAATATATATTGAATGTATATAAATATATACACATATCACACTTCTAATAACACCAGTAGAAAAACTGATGCTGGAAAGATGTTTTCCTGACATTATACTGCTTGTGGGTAACAGCTTAATAGCTATTACTCCATGGCTATTAATGAGCCTCGCTCTGTACTAGTCCTCCAATTTGTATATGAGAGCCATTTTGTAATTTTGCAAAGAAGGAGCACTTTGAACCTCCCTGGAAGAGCAATTCTGGTGATCTAAGTAAATATGTGTTTCCAAGGCCCTCTGATAGCATTTAATCCTCTGGTGATCTTTTAACCTCAGATAATATATTCATTTCAGTATGTTCACTTGCTGATCCTTTTAATCCCTTCCACATACCATCTGCCACAGACATTCAAGAAATTCAGTATTATTCCAGTTGAGTTCTTGCTTTTTTCCCCCACTTCTGAGAATCACTTTAACTTTCACACCAACATCAACATTCTTTTCAGGATATTAAAACCTTATTTTTTTTTCCTTTTAGTTTCTGGTTTGCAGGCCACACATGGCTGTGACCAGGTTACTCCTGAGTCTTTACCTAGGACTCACTCCTGGCAAGGCTCATGGGACTATATGTGGTGGTGGGAATTGAACCCGGGTCAGCCACATGCAAGGCAAATGCCCTACCCTGTTCCAGTGCTTTTGCTTGAGCCCAGTCAGATCCCAACTTCACAGGCATTTTAAGTCCATTCAATTCCATTCGATTAAAATATTTTCTTCAGAAGGTATGTAAGTCCTCAGCCAGATACAGTACAACTAAATGTTAGTTATAAGCTAGCACCTGGTAGAAGAAATGGATCAGCTTCTGAAGAGGTAGTTAACTATGGTCTTGTGCTGTCTGTAATCTACCCTGCACTGGGTTGGCAAGTACAATCATTCAATAGTATTGGATGCTTCTACAAGCTCAGAGCATTTCTAGAATCGGGAAAACTATCCACATTATCCTTCAGTTCATGTTTCAGAGGCTTCTGTTTTTCAGCCAGAAACCTTCCAATTTAAGTATGAAAGACATGTCTTGGTTGAAAATTTAACTACATTCTGAAATACAATGACTCTGAGATCTTGGACTTGATCTTTAGCTTTTCCTTGTCCACTATGAGGAACAGAACAAGTGCTTTATTGCAGTTACTGAGATTAAATGGCTCTGACATTCAATATTCAAATGCTAGTTAATTTTTCTTGATCTTGTGTTATCTATATAGTGTCAGTAAAATTTAGTAATAGCCACTCACTTGAATGTTCCTAATATTTTTTCATTCTGCACTTATGACAGTGGAAGATCATTTCAGTTAGTTATTTCAATCTATGCTACAACATTCTCTCAAGTTACCCTATCGAAAATGTGACAAATTAGGTTACCTTTGGGGATTTTTTAGAGGCAGCTGATCACATATCAGGCAATGCTTGAGGTGTGCTTCCTCTCTTTGCCAGAATGTCCATTTTCCACTGACCATCTGGGATGGAGTGCCATTGCTAGAGTCCCTGTCATAAAACTCTCCAGGCTACTATCTGGAGACCAGAAAGAGTTCTTTAAGAATCTGACACTGTGATGGAAATAGAAGCTTGAAAGAGGCTTCACAGAACAATGCATATGAAAAAGAAAGAAAAGATAAGAAATCAAAGAAAGAAAAGGGAGTAAGGGTGGGAGGAGCCAGATAGCATTACTGATTGGTGAGGGGGAAATGGCAGAGGCGGATCTCCACCTGTTCAGCTGGGCCCTAGAGCACAGCTTGTGCAGTGGGGTATAGCACATGGGCAAGAATTTCTAGGTCTGTGCCTCTACTTTGCTCAATTGTTGACTGAAACTGTCCCCAAGATTAGCATGATCAGAGCTACCTCCTTAGCTAAGGATTAGGGTTTCCCTGAGGAAGTGTGACCTCGATTCAAAAACTGGAGTGAACCATAGAGGAGTGACTAGTTGGATGCTGTTAATTCCTCCCAGCAGTGCAGTGAGCCCTTTCTCTAAGGTGGGCTCATGTCTCATGCACCTCATGTCTCTAAGTATTTATTGCAACCTAAAATATCCACACACACACACCCCACCCCTTACCAAAGAAAAAGAAAAATTGGAAAGAATTCTGGAAGACTTAGAACACTATCATTAGACCTATAGTAACTCTAAAAGAAGAGAGTATGGTACAAACTGAAATAGGTCATTGATCAATGAAACAAAATAGGATACAAAAGTAAAATCACTTATTTTTGATACCTTTTTTAAAGTACTGTGTTTCAAAGACAAAAGGGAACTCTTGTTAACACAGTAATATTTGTTTGAAAGAAAATAAATCCCAATGGCTCACTTACATTACTCAACAATATTATTTTGAGATGTACCAAAAACCGAAACTTAAAATCCAAAACTATAGAGCACAGGGAATGTGTTAGGAGAAAAGAAAGATTTCTTCAACAGGACCCTAAAATAATACTAATTGGAATGACTGATAAATTAGACCAAAACTGCCAAGATTTAAAATTTCTGTTCATTAAAACCTGTTAAAACATTTGACTATGGAGCTCACCGGTGAGGAGAAAGTAATGTAACATATATGCCTAATAATATGGTCACATAAATGATACATAAAATTACAAAGTAATAAAATATATATAAAATAGATGACAGTATAAATATAATAAAACATTTATAAATAAAGTAACACTTAAAATAGGCAAAATATTGAATACTTCATGATGAAACATATGTGGATAATCAAAAAAGACAGTATAAAAATTTCTCAATACTATAGTATTGAATCAACAGGAAAAAGTACAAATTATAACTAAGACAGAGATGTGAGTCTCTGGGCTTGATTCCCAATGCCACAAAAACAAATAAAAGACAATGAGGTTCTATTACCACTTGTATGACTTCACTTGTCTTCCCATTGTTCATTGATTTGCTTAAGCTGCACCAGTAACATTTCCATATGTCCTGTTGTGTGCTAGTGTAGCCCAAGGGTATCTGCTCGCTCCAGGAACACGAAGAGCCTCAAACCATTCATTCAGGTCATGGGAATGAGGTCTATAATTGTTACTGGTTTTTTTGGTACGCCAAGTCCTACACGGGTAGCTTGCCAGGCTCTGCCATGCGGGTGGTATACTCCCTGTTAGTAGGCTCTCAGTTTGTGCATTTACTGATGAACTGCATGGCTACAAAACAGCCCACACAATGGGGAGAGATTGGCTTTTCTCTTGGGTGGAATTCTGACAAGTTGTGGAGTCCGGATGTTGAAAATGACTGCCCTCATGCTAGGGGCTTCCTCTGGCTTCTTGCAAGGCTCTATTGGGATGGCGGGTCAGGGCTAGAACCCGCCTTCCATCCTGGATGCCTCATGATCAGCTGAGCACAGGGAGAGCCACTAGCAGCTCTGCCCCGTGAGTCGGTGTCTCTGGTTCAAGCATAACTGGGCTTGAAATAGGCTCCACTGTAGGGTGGAACTCTGACGAGCAGGGCTTGAGATGCTGGTGCTGGGTCGGAGACACAAAAAGCAGCAGAGCACCAGACCCCTACCTGAGAAGGAAGGTGGAGAGAGGGAAGAAGCAGTGGAACTATTCCAGAGCCTTGCAAGGAGCCAGAGGCACCCCCAAAACATGAGGGCAGCCATTTTCGACATCCAGACTCCATAGTTTGTCAGAGCTCCACCCAAGAGAAAAGCTGATCTCAAAACCAAAACCAAAAATAAATAAAAAGTCAGAGTTTAAAAACCTAGTGAACCAAGTAGAAAAATTACCCATCCCCTGCCCCCAAAACAAAGAAAGAAACTAACAGGGTAGGGCCTGAGTACCCAAGCAGCTCATACTGCTGATGCAGCAGGGATCATCCAGTTTTCTGGCTAACCACACTGGGGCTGAAGCGCCAGGAGGGGTAGGTCATCTGGCCGGTGACCTTGAACTAGGAAGGAGCCTATTATCACCAATCCAAATAGCTAAAAAATTTTTTCTTAGTGAAGCCACACTGAACATTAAACCTTGGCACAAATATGAAGCAAACAAAATTCTTATACAATGCTGCAGCGAGTGTAAAAGGGTACAATCACTTACAGAATAGGCAGTTTTGTTCAAAGTTAGCCATATGCCTACTCCATCACCTAGCTATTCTACAACTATGTACATTTACTAGAAAAAGAAAACATATGTCTTCATGTAGACTTGTATAAGAATGTAATTAATAGCCGTTTTATTCACAATAGCTAGACACTGGAAACCATCCAAATG
Organism: Cryptotis parvus; assembly: GCA_021461705.1. NCBI lineage: Eukaryota > Metazoa > Chordata > Mammalia > Eulipotyphla > Soricidae > Cryptotis > Cryptotis parvus. The sequence continues at coordinate 35,933 of JAJIBD010009228.1, forward strand.
TCCATCAAAATTAGAATGTATAATTATAGTGAGATTAGTCATACTATGCAGTATAACTCAGTCAGAAAAGAAGCAAACTATTGTTATCTGCAGCAGCACTATGCTAAGCAAAATAATCCAGATACAAAAGAGTATGGATCATATGCTTTTTTCACCATTTAATTTCTGGACAGGAGAAATTCTTCTGTGAAAGAAATCAGAGAGATGGTAGCTTCTGGGGAAGGGACAGGTGTAGATGGGGGAAGAGACAGGAGGGAACTTACTGGGGAATGCTATATATCTTAATAGCAGTGCCTTACATGCATTTGTTAAAGCTCCTCAAACCATACATTTCAGATCTGAGCTCTTTTGCTGCATATAAATTACACCACAGTATTTTAAGAGGGAGAAAAACACACATATACACAATGCAATATGACAATTCAATAGAATGACTGAAATGAAAAAGACTGTTACTGTGAATATAAATTAGTCAGAACTCTCACACAGTTAGAAGGAGATAACATGGTACAAATACTTTAGAAAAAGGTATTAAAACTGAGCATGTGTATACCCAGTGGCACAGCTCTTCTAATTCCAGTATTGTCCCACTAGTCACTGTGTATAAAGTGGACACTTGTGTATATATTGTACTGCTATCAATATTCTGATCATATATATTAGTCAACCAATATGTACCATAACACTGATAGCAGAACGATTCAATTGCTCATCAACAGTAGAATGTACAAATACAATACTATGTATCAATGAGAACAAGCTGCAACTAATTGACATATATGTATGATGTTTACAAAGTTAACAGTGAACCCACAAAATCCAGACATATATAGAATATATTTCTATTCTACAGTATGGTAATGAATAATATAAGGCATGTGCTTAGTCATCATATTAGAACAGTGACTAAAGCCATAATTGTTTGGGTTTTAGTACATTTCTGACTCAGACACATGGAGAAGACTCAGACACATGGGGAAAACTCAGACACACGGGACAGAGCTGCTACTGGCTCTCCCTGTGTTCAGCTGATCATGAGGAGCAGGGGAGGGAAGGTGGGTTCTAGCCCTGGTCCGCCATCCCAATAGAGCCTCGCAAGAGCCAGAGGAACCCCCACACCAGGAGGGCAGTCATTTTCAACATCCGGACTCCACAGCTCGTCAGAGCTCCACCCAAGAGAAAAGCCAATCTCAAGCCCTGCTCATCAGAGTCCCACCTTACAGCAAAGACTATTTCAAGCCCAGAGCCTCGTAAGAAGCCAGAGGAACCCAACATCATGAGGGCAGTGATTTTCAACATCCAGACTCCACAGCTCATCAGAGCTCTACCTAAGAAAAAGCCGATCTCTCCCCGTTGCAGTTCATCAGTAAATGCACAAGATGAGAGCCTACTACTGAGAGTATACCACCCACACAGAAGAGCCTGGCAAGCTACTCGTGTAGTATTTGATATGCCAAAACCAGTAACAATTATATACCTCATTCCCATTACCTGAATGAATGGTCTGAGGCTCTCTATGTTCCTGAAGCGAGCAGATGCCCTTGGGCTATACTAGCACATGACAGGATGTATGGAGATGTTACTGCTGCCCACTCAAGCAAATCAGTGAACAATGGGAAGAAAAGTGATACAAGTGATAGTACATTTCTGCTTTGTCTATTATTTTAGTTCTGGTAATATGCAGGTTGTTTGTGAAAAATACATTAAATTATATACACTAACTGTATGTAATTTCATATATATATACATATATACATATATATCTTATACTTCAGAAATAGTTTTTAAAGATAGAGGGGTGAGCACCCTAGTTTTACTGTTATACCCAAGGCTATTTGTGAATTCAATGGAAGCTATTTTCAAAATTAAACATGGCATCAATAAAATATATCTTTCTGTCTTTCCAGCTCCTCTACCACCCTTCCATTCCTTTCCCTCTTCCCTCCTTGTCCACCAGATCTCAAAATCTCTCTCTCTCCCACCCACCCACCACACACACACACACACACACACACACACACACACACACACAAACACACCTCTTTCCATGTGACAGATTTCTTTCCATTGCTTCCCTTCCTCCAGTGCAAGGCTATCTATCAAGCAGGCCCTACCAGATGTGACAGTCTCTAGCAACTCTAGACAAGCCAGGAAGCCTGAATACTTTTTAGCTAAACCTTTGTCACTGATTCTGAGACAACCTCATCCAAACCCTTGAGCTAGAAGTGGAGAAAGATTCTCCCAAAGAAAACAGAGGTTCTATTACCAAATAAAGACAGCTCTAGAGGAATGCCTCCAAGGCAAATAACCACCCTGATAGATTTCCCTTTGTTAAATATGGTCAGAGGGAGGTCAGACTATGGTTAATCACATGCTCCCTGCACTATAGCTGTAAGTCCAGGAGTTCTATTCCTGCTGCACCCCACAGGTCCTCCATGCAGTTCTGGACCAAGAACTCTGCTATTTGAGACCCCCCAGCATTCCAACAGGGTGTACAATCTCTGATGCACCATAAGCAGATGTGTTGAACACCAGCACTAAAGTGTATAACCCAGGCAAGCAACCTAGATAAAGACATGCAGGCAGTACAGGCAGGGGTGCAAGCCCCAAAGAGCCTATTGGAGAGCACCGCAGCCCAAGGAGAGCACTACAACCAGCACACCCCAGCTAGGACATGCGCCAACAATGAAAATAAAAAAGAGCACAACTCCTGGCAAGCACTGTGGTCAATTGTGCAAGCATTACCCCCAGCTAATGTCACAATCCAGTGTGTGTAATCCTTGATCATCACAACAGGCACCACAAAAATAAGGGAAGGTGCCCAAAAGAGAGGCCTGTGACACTTCCTATGTGCCCACTCTATTCAGAGAGCAGGTATTTGAAGCCTGAGAGCTTTCCAGAATCGAGGCATGGTTAGTGTTGCTTTTATATTGTTTTATAATGGTTTGTGCTCCCCTGACAAATACATTTGCACCTATTTCTCAGGATAGATACTTTTTTCTTCAATAGCATGAAAAAATAAACGGGGTGGGTTTAAACATGTAAGACTCTCAATCTCTTATAATGCTACCAGCTTTTCCTTAGCCAAACCATTACTCTATGTGGTAACTTTTGCTGAGCCCTTTTTCAAACAGAAATCCTTTGAGATATCCTCCCTGACTCTTTACTTAGCATGGTTATTCAGGAATTATTGTTTGAGCCTTAACTCCAGGATTAAGCCATATAATAACTTTCCACCACTGTGGCTTCCCTTTGTCGATTAAATTGGTAACCCAGTAATTACCTAGGCCTTAGAAAATTCTGAGATACTTTATTTCAAAATTCTTTTATCTTTCCACCCAGAATTAAATAGCACTCACAGAATTTGGAGCATTCATCTATTATTGAACTTGTATATAATTAAGGAACAAATTAAGATATTGGGCCAGAGACAGAGCTCAAAAATGCTGGAGCTGCTTCGCCTGTAAGAGGCCTTGAATTTGATCTTCAGTACTGTCATTAGGCTGCATTGACAAATATTCCACTGAAATATTAAGTGTGCTCTGATCTACAGGTGGGGCAACCACCTCTCTGATGAAGTCCCTCAGTCACCAGGTAAAGTAAAATGAATTGAAGAAAGGGAGGTAATTAAAATGGAAGAGTGCATGCTTTGTCTTTTTTGAGACCCTGGATTCAATCCCCAGTACCCACAAGTACCCCCCAGAGTTCTACTGATGTGGTAGATCACTACAATAAAAAAGAAAAAAGGATGGAATAAAGTGGGAAATGGTTATGATACTGTGCTTTTCACATTTAATCTTCGAATAATTGTGAAGCATATTATTCCTGGATCTACAAATAACCAATAGTGCAGAATGATGATCATAAATACATGCAGGAGTGTCAGAACAACATGTTATAAGAACCATATCTCAGCAGGGGAACAAATAACACTAAAGTCCATGTCTTTACATGTACCAAATAAGTGTTCACTTATCCCTTTCTAAGAGCCAGATACTGTTAGATTTCAGTAGCAAACCCACAAGCCTGGTAACTGTGCTGGCATCTGCAATTCACTAGAGAAGGCAGGGGGAAGGTAGATATGAAGACAGGAGTAGGTAGTACTCTGTAGTTCCTTAACTTTAAACTCCTTTATTCAGTTATAATCTAACAAATGCTTCTCCCACATAACCATCACAATCAAGACTATGCACACATCCTCCAGTGTCCTTGTCCCATTATAAAGCCTTCATTTATCAGATCCCACTTAACCTGACCCAGACAACTTCAATCTGCTTCGACTACCATGGATCAGTTTGAATTACATAATATGTCCTCTATTTTATAATATGGCTACTTTCACTCAGCTTGAGACTTATTAAGGTAGCTGTATAGATTAATAGTTTATATACATTGTAATTGCTCAGCAGTAGCTCATGGTATGAATATATCATACTATGTATATATGTGCACCTATCTATGAACATTTCAGTCAGTTCTAGTTTGGAGTTCTCATAAATAACATTTTTTTGGACATCTGCTCATGCTACCTTGAGATAAATGCAGAGGAATGAAAGCTAACAATCTCTCAGAATTCCCTTTGTTAAATTAGTAATGTTGGAGGGAGATTAGTCACTGTTTAGTCACCTTCTCCCTGTACTATTTTCATTACTTATGTCTGCTTCCATACCAGATTATTCAACTTGTTTTGTTGTGAAGTTCTGTCAGCTGAGACAGTCATCAAGGTCCAATCAATGCCCAAAATAATGTAAAGCCATGGGCCAGATTTCTCAACCCAGTTTACAGAGATACCCACCTGGAGAGCTGTACCACACCATGATCTCAAGCAGATCAGAGACAGAGTCAGCCAGTCAGGGATCAAAGGTCAACAGCCTGTCAGTCAAAACAGGGAGAAAGAGTTGCAGGTATCACAGGTCCAAACCCAGATTCTCAGAGCAGAGCCCACATTCAGGGCTCAGGGGAGCAAACTCAAAGGGTCAGAAGTCAGATTCTCAACAGTGAAATTAAAGTTTTGATTTTAAATCAAAACTGAAATTAAAGTTTTGATTCAGGAGAAACAAGAGCCCGATTCTGAGTGTCCAGTGTAATATGTCCCATATCGGTAGTGAACAGGCATAATACACTCATCTCCAGCGAAATAACCAGATTATCCGTAGTTCTTGCCTGCCCATCCCTTCAACCTCCGGTTCAGTTCCCCATCACTGCTATATGTCAAATTAACTTGCTTTCAAAACCAAAATAAGGTTTTGAACCTTTAAAGACAGAACTTGAATTTGAATTCAAATAAAATTCCTTCTTGTAGTTCCCCTAATATTTATGTTCTTCAAGAAAGTGCACTGGGGCCGGAGTGATAGCGCAGTGGGTAGGGCATATGCCTTGCATGCGGCTGACCCGAGTTCTATCCCCGGCATCCCATATGGTCCCTCGAGCTCTGCCAGGAGTAATTCCTGAGCAAAGAGCCAGGAGTAACGCCTGAGCGTCTCTGGGTGTGACCCAAAAAAGCAAAAAAAAAAAAAAAATAGTGCACTGGATCAGACTGAGAACTCCCCAGAGTTAAGAATAACCATTCAGCCACTGTCTCAAAGGTGCTGAGCTTTCTGACCACTGAATTCATGCCTCTTTTTGTGCCACTTTATGCAAGTCAGTTCCTGATTGAATCACATTATCCAATAAAACATAATTGATTTTATAATAAATCATGCAAATGGTCCCACACAGCACAAAAGAAGAGAACTGCTTGAGGTCACTTACATAAAAACTAAGTGGCTCTGTAGGGGTCAGGCAAGCATTTGGTTTCATGACATGCTGGCGCTGCCCTCTACAGAGTCATCTCTGGCATTATGACTTGTCCTGAGGTCTAAGGTGGATGCAACAAGCAGATAAGTTGACTCAGCTAACAGAATGGAAGAATTAGTCACAAAGAACCCTAATATAGGCTGGTGGTAGCACAATGCAGATTCTAATGAATATTAATGGTAGATAAATAATTCATAGGACTTGCTAGCAGTTCCTGGGCCCACTAGCCCATGGACTCTGTCTACCCTTCATTCTAAGCTTCTGCTTTCTACTGTTGCGCAAGTCATGAAATGAAAACAAAGGTGGTTTCATGTCCTAAAGTAAAAACAGCATGGAATCGGATTCACACCGAAACTTCTACAACTGACAGCAGTGTCTTGCATTCTTTCACCCAAGAAGAGACTCAGTGCCTTGGGTGCTCCCTCTAGGATCAAAGGAAGATCAGCTAAGCAGGAGGCATATCTCAGTACTACATGGGTTTTAGTGTTGTCTCTCCAGGATTTTATTTTGGTCTCTCTCTTATGCTAGCTATCTGGGCAAGATGCATGTCCTCTCTTTTCAGGGAAGATGAAAACAATGACACCTACTCAAAGACCTTGAGGGTTACAAGCAATCACATGTAAACGGCAGCTACACCAAGGGGCCCAGCATCTGCAGCTGCTGACTGAATTTCCCTCCTGGCCACGCTTCCTTCTCTTGTCTGTGCTCATATATCTGACTTGGAACCAGTCTAATGATAAATTCCTGTTATCTTGACTAGGGAAAGAAAAATGTTAAGAATGAGGACACTTGATGCTCTGCACTAGACAAATCTGTTTACAATTCTCCACCACTCCAGTTTGAGGTAGGCAAAACTGCCGGTGCCCCCATCTATCCCGAGGATCTCCCCATAGATCTTCCCAAGATGCATTACACTGACAAACAGCATGCTCAGGGTGGCAGAGGCATGAGATAGATGAAGAGATGGGCAAGAATAATAGGATTTCATTAACCCCTAAGCTTTCAGGACAGAATTGTACTATTGTACCTCATCATCAAGGGCAAAAGAACCATGGATGAACTGAATACCTCTCTCTCTCTCTCTCTCTCTCTCTCTCTCTCTCTCTCTCTCTCTCTCTCTCTCTCTCCCTCTCACACACACATCATTGGGAAAAGTGAAAGGATATGTTCTACAATTGTTTTGTTGACAAGATTGAGGAATTCAGAAATATCAAGAAGAAAAGCAAGAGACGCTTCATGGTAAGAGTGCATCCTCAAATTCTTGCATTTATCTCCTCATTCCATTTCAAACCTACCACACACCTCTCTTCTCTATATCCAATCACAGTTCAGCTTCTCTGGGCTGGGGTCCACAACTATGGTTTACATGTCAAATTTATAATTTCCCCCTTATTTTATGAAGTTTAATTCAGCTACCACCAGGTTCATTCTTTTCTCTTTACTATGCCACTTTTGCACCGCAATGACAGAGTTGGGAAATTGCAGCAAATGCCATATGGCATACAAGGCCTAAAATATTTACTATGTGGCCCTCTGCAGCAAAGTGTTTGCTGAGACTGCCCTTTTGAATAGATTACACAAGCTAAACCTCATCTGTGTTCCATGGAATGCCCTAACTCTGGGATTTGAATTAATCTAATTTACTTTTAATAGTCTCAAAAATGTAATGAGTTTAGAGAACTCTAGATTATGCATAGAAGCTTCTGGAATAATTTTCAGAAACCATATTATGTTTATATATACAATGAATCTCCAAAGGAATGAGTATTTTGTTTGGAAATTTCAAAAGAAAATGAGCCTGAGGCAGAGGTATTGTGTGCTGTTATTTTTTAGGAGGTATGAGCCTGTGAAGCATTGACATTGGGACAAGGCAGGAAAAGCAAAGAAGAAAAATAGGCTTCATTTCTGAGCTGGCGACCTCCTGATGGGGTACATGTTGGTTCCAGTACACACTGTGTCTCAAGATTGCCTGTAGTGACATGGGTGGTGGGAAACGAACACTGGAAAAGGGATAGGTGATGGAACATTGCATAACTAAAACCTAAACATGAATAACTTTGTAACTGTGTGTCTCACTGTGGCTCAATTAAAAATGTTTTAACACAAAGAATAAAAATTGTATAAAATATATAAACAAGATTACATTAAAAAGCTGTATATGTACATATTATGATACCAATATCCAAGGTCAAGTGAAACATGTATCAGGAGGTCTTGTCAAAGGTGGAAATTATCACAAACGTGTGGGAGTCAGAGGCTAAGACAGAAAATGGAACAGTGTGCTAACAACTGTCTATAGTACTAATACCAACCTTGAACTAAGCATTAAATACAGGCAAAAAAGATACACATGACAACCCTTTAATGTATGTTCTGTAATCCACAATCTGGAAGGGAAGGAAAAGAGAAAGAAAGGGAAAGAAATAAAGAACCTGCCATGGAGGAGGGCTGGGGGAGGGGAGGGAACCAGGGACGTTTGTGGTGGGAGATGAGCACTGATGGACAGATGGGTGCTGGAACACTGTATGACCAAAACCCAAATATGAACATCTGTGTAATTGTATATTCCACAGTGGTATAATTAAATACTTTTTTTAAAAAAGCTGGCCCATAGTAAAAGATAGGATATAGAAAATCTCCAGTCCTCTATACTGCGGAGACACAGATAAGTGCTTAGGATGAGTCACCATAGGATTATATCTGCCTATGATGAATCAATGCAAACTAGTTGTCAGGAGATGCAGCTTATTAAGAGTAATAGCAGAAACATCTGAAGACATACACACAAGTTTCATTCTGAAACATCTAACACTAGATTCCCCATTGCTATGTGGTCATGGAGGCTTTTGTGAGCATTCCTCTGACATGTCCAGAGAGACATTCCTCACAATGGTCTTAGACTAGACAGATCACACCCAGGCTCTGCACTTCCACATCTCCTTGCACCACCTGAAGTCTAAAGCCACCTTCTGTGTCTGCATAACAGCACTACCCCCTCCCAACCCCCTTCCACGCCAGTGACCTGAAAACATTGACTTCCTACTAGAAAGCAACTAAGCATCACAAAAAGAGAATACTACATACCTTAGAGTCGAAGAACTCCAAATGTGAAGGCTAGCTCTCTACCCACCAGTGACAGTGGTTTGGTCAGCTTAGTCTGAACTTGTATGTACTTCAGTTACTCAACTCTAAGATACACAGTGCAGAGCGGCATCAGGAAATATGGTTTAACACAGTGAAAGAGCCCTATTCACAACAGTCACATAATATACTGCAATCATTTGATTATTGTTGTTATTGTTGTTGCTGGTGCATCATTTGGTATTGTTGTTCTTGTATGTTCATCAACTCCTCTTGTTCCTCTTTCCACCCTAACTCACCCTCACCTTCTCCATTATTCCAAGTTACCTTCTGCTCTGAACTAAATTGTTCCCTTCCCCCACTCATATGTAGAACCAATAGTCCCTAATGTGACGATATTAAGACAGTCTCTGGATATGAAGCTGGGATCATAGGATAAGTGGACCCCAATCTGATCGATTAGTGTCCTTAGGATAAGAAACACTAGAACTTTCACCTGGTATACAGCACAATGAGTGGCTATATACAGTTACAGTGAAAGGTACCCATCTATACAAAAAGAGGACTCTGAGATCAGACAGAGTCTGACCTTGGACTTCCTGACTCCAAACTGTGAGAAAATTAATGTCTTTTACTGCAATCACTCTGGGGTACTTTCTGATGGAAGATCTAGCATACTCATATGCCTTGGCTGAATTGTTTTCCTGTTTTGAAAGGAAAGACTTTCTGAAGATAAATTATATATATAATATATAATATATATAAATATATATAAATTATATATATATATCAGATAAAGGACGGAGAGATAGTACAATGGGTAGGGCATTTGCCTTGCCTGCTGATGACATATACATATATATAGATATAGATAGATATAGATATATAGATTTTGAAAGGAAGGACTTTCTGAAGACTATATATAATATGTATATATATAATATGTATGTATATATATGTATATATATATATATGTTAGATAAGGGCCGGAGTGATAGTACAGTGGGTAGAGCATTTGCCTTGCATGCCAATGACCCAGATTCTATCACCAGCATTCCCTTGTGGTCATCCAAGCATTTCCAGGACTAATTCCTGAGTACAGAACTAGAAGTAACCCCTGAGCATTGCTGGTGTGACCCAAAAAAGAAAAAAAAAAAATCTCAGACCCTCCCCAATCTCTCTCTCTTTCTTCCCCAATTCTAAACTTATTCCCTCATTTACCTCTACCTGTGACTCATGAATTCATATCTCTAATTATGACCTTTCCTCTGAGTAGTTAAAATAATTTTTGAAATCTTTGCTTGACATCTCCACTCGGAAGTCCCACTGGAATCTTTAAAAACCTCATCATATCTAAAATTGAACTCATCCTACTCTTTCTGAGAACGCTTCTTTTCTTTCTGCCAAATCCTGTGTAGAACAAGGAGGAACATAAAGAGAAGTGAATAGCTGTACAGAAGATTAGAAAAATAGGCAAGCAGATAAAATTAGAGCTAACATTTCAGCACCTATCTTACGTATCATTTGAAAAATTATCTGCATGGATCAACTGGTTAAATAGATGTAATAATTCCTCTTTTTCAAGAAAAATAAACTGTGGAGAAATTAAGCAGCTCACTTGGGGGTTAGAGACAGTAAATACTAACTAAGTTTGGAAGTCAGGAAAGAGCATGACTAAACCAGGTCATGACCTTTCTCAACATCTCTCAGGACCAAGGCCATCCCCACTCACATCCTATGTGTGCTTCTGACATGCAGGAACACAACCACCTTGTTCACATGGCTTGCTGTCTGCTCTCCCTCTTTTCCTTCTCCTCCATCACCACCCCCTTTGCCTATATGACTCCCATAGTCTGAAACAGTTACTCTTTCCCATGAGAACTGATGCTTATGTCACAGTATGAGGGAAGCTTTCCCTCAGCCCTCCAGGCAAAATTCATCACTCCTTCCCCTTGTGCCCTCCCAGCACATTTTATTTTTATTGCTATCAAAGCACAGAGCTCTGAGTGTGATTGTGAGCTCTGTTTGTCTGCCCTGCTGGATCACTAGCTACAAGACAGCAGGGACTGACTGGTTCATCTCTGTGTCTCCCACGCATAGCAGAGGGTCAGCCACAGAGCAGGAGGTCAATATATGGCTGTTACTGGGGCTGCATCAGACTCAAACCTACCAAGGCTGTGGCTGTTTAAACCAGTCAGATGCAAAAGAGCCTGGGTAGCGTCAAGGACCTGAAAATGTGACCAGGAAGCAAAAAGTGGTACACATGGGAAATTTACATAAGAGGAAATCTATTTTTTTTTTTTTGGTTTTTGGGTTTTTTTTTCCTGCTTATTTTTTGGGTCACACCCAGAAATGCTCAGGGGTTTTCCTGGCTCTGCACTCAGGAATTACTCCTGGCGGTGCTCGGGGACCATATGGGATGCGGGATTCAACCCGGGCCGGCACAAGCCGGCTGCGTGCAAGGCAAACGCCCTACCCGCTGGGCTATCGCTCCGGCCCCAGAGGGAATCTATTTTGAAAAGGGATGATATTCCAACTAACCTCACAGACTCAAATTAATATGTATGCTACTGGCAACACAGCATAAGATTCCTGAGCTAGCTCTTCATAAAGGCAAAGAAGCTTCCAGTGAGGAAGCTGAAACTATAAAGATTAAAATCTCTCAAGAGTTCAAGGAAGAAGAGGGGAATGTAAATAGGGTGTTGGAAAAAAAGTCATGTTCTGCTCAAGAAACATTCACTGGTCTATGTCCACGTGACTTCCTCAAAGGAATAGAATACAGACATATTAGAGCATCTGAATATAGGAAAAGTCTCAAATTTTAGACAGAAAAAAGTTTACTGCTTTATAAACTACAAATCAAATTAAATTTGTATGCCTACCAGGATAACATAAAATTCCATCACAATATAGTGATGGCAGATTGATTCCATATAGCTAAAGCATATGGCAGGCATGTCATAGAAGGCCTCCGTGACATGCCCACCAAACTCTTCAGCAAAGGCATTTTGTTTATCAAGAACTCATGCATAAAGCACTAGGAGAAAAGAAGTGAGGATAACATCCACCTAATTTTGAAGACTGGAAAACAAATGGGTGGTAACCAACTTGGCAGTTCTAAGCCAATGGTGAAGAAGGCCAAAATATCACTTGAGTAAGAATGCATAAACTCCTCAAAAGACTTAAGAATTGGCAGCAGCAGATCTCACCTCTGGAAGTGAGGAGGAATCATGAAGATGGCTAAGAAAGTGAGGATCATTTGAAAGCTGTATAACTGTCACATCCTGAACTGACTGTGCAATATTGTCAAGAAGACACATTAAAGAGCCAACTGCCTGGCAAAAACTCATTTGGCCACTTACTCACTGAGAAGTCTTAGGCAAGTTACTTTGCAATTATGTGCTTGTGTTTCTACATCTGAAAATGGAGTAGCAAGTCTTTAATGTAAAATATCACGAAATACCTATAACATGCCTGGCACATAGAAAATTCTAAAAATAACTGATAAAATAGCTCCTTATTTCTATTATACATTACTGAGAAACAACTGCCTCAGCTATGAAGAAAACTTCTCTGGGTAAAGAAGGTTTGCTGTGAATATGAGAAGATTATGTATAAATGGGGACAGAGAAGCAAATAGAAATCAAGGCCAGTACAGAAACTTGTATACAGAACAGTGATCAGCCTCTTTCTCCTTGGGCTCCAGAAGAGTCACATTGTGGCAGCAACAGTAAATACCTTTCCAAGAGGACTCTGAGATTTTCTTTTCTGGAGAACTGACTATCCTATGAAGAAAGAAATAACGGCACTGATGCCAAAAAGTTTCCCAGTAAATATTAGGCTGATACATGTGGTCCTGAAGACACAACCTGTTGCAGCACACCTAAAAGCCTAGGCCTCTGCATCTGCCCTGCATTGCCTCCTGCAGGTCACTTCATAGATAGGGGGTAGTCTGAATGTGGCAGTCTTACCTGACCATGTATTCTGTACTGGCTGGTATAAATATTCTCTCATGCTACCACAAGCATCGTGGGACTAGCTAGATCTTACCAGCATATTTGCCTGGCCATGTTGGATCCCTAAGTAATTAGACCAGAGAAAAATGCTTTTTTGCCTCCAAGCAAGCAAGCATGGCTCCCTGATAACTCAAAGGCAACTAAAATACAAAACTACCGTGAAGTAGACGAGACTCTTGTGAAGGCTTGGAGATATATTTAACTGGCATTAGTATTAGTCTTTGGTACAGAGACAGGCCATCTCAGAACCCCCTTCTCTACCCTATAAAGGCAATTCCAGGCAAATCTTGGCTCAAGATATTAGGTGAGGTGCTGGGAGAAATTACCTGAGGGCATTTGATCCTTCCTGCCAAGGGAAGCTTATAGCTTCTCCCAGCTCTCCCAGCTCTGCTAGGAGGCTTTTAATTAGCTCTGGGTTCTTGTAAACAACCAGATGGTCTCCTGAAGTTGCTACATTTCTATAAAGTTATTTTCCTATTTTCATCTCTAGATAGCCCAGCCCAGAATGGGTTGGGCTGGGGAGTTTGGGTGGATTCCTAGCTATAAAATAAGCTGTAAGAAGAAAGAATCTCTCTCTTTTTCCCCCTTTTTGTCATTTCTGCTTCCCTTGGTGTTTTGCTTCTCCGTCCTCTTCATTCTCTGTTGGGCCTCAACATGTGGTGGCAGCCATCTTGGCCTACACCTGGCTGGGGCCTAGCTGGGAACCCAGAGTCCAGAGGTTTTCCCTGCTCTTGGATTGTATATTGGATCCTGTGATAGTAAAGCCCTTTTAAAACTGCATCGGATTCCTGAGTCTTCATCCATTCCCTGCCAGCTTCGGAGGTAGAAGGGAACTTCGCTTCCCGACACTGTCAGGGACCCCGGCGGCGCTCCCCGACAACAACCAAGTTTAAGCCTGTGATCATTTGAGCCAGCATTTCTCAACTGTAAGCCATGGGGCCAGGGTGGGCCCCCAGGATAGTCAAAAAGGGCAAAGATGAAAATCACATAAATTGGGAGCTGTGGCCCAAGACTAGAAAACAGCAGGCAAAGGAGGTCACAGGAAGTAAACAAAGTCAGTGGGAGGCCCAGATCAAAACCTGAGTAAACAACCAAGGGAAACAGCATGCAACATGAGTACAGATAACTAAACTCTGGATAAACAGTACAGAGCCATCAGGGGAAAGGGAGAACATGTTTAACCTCCAAGACAAAGATAATAAGGCACAATCAAGAATAAATGCTAGAAAACAAAAAGGAGCTTTTGGAAAATGAAAACATGATATCAGGAACAAAAAAACTCAATAAAAAAAGTTTTGAAACTAGGATTTTTTAAACATGACTGAAAGTGAAAAAATAAAAGATGAAAATATTTTTCTTTTCCTTTTCTTTCCCCATTCTTTGGTGGTTGGGCCACATCTGGCTTTGCTTAGGCTTTATTCCTGACTCTGCACTCAGAATTCACTCCTACCTGTTCTAAGGTGACCATATGCACTGCTGTGGATCAAACCCAGGTCAGCCGCATGTAAGGTAAGTAGCTTACTTGCATTACTATATCTTCCATCTGAGATGAAACTTAACTTAAAGATGCTATTGCCAGAAGTTCCACCATCCAAATAATATTATTTCCAATAAAACAGATGAAACTATCAGCCAAATATAGCAATCTCCAAGAATGAAAAGACATGAGTTTCAGAATTGAAAGAGCTGACCAGATACCTAAAAAAATTGAAATAAATGGGCATAACACCCATATTCAGTACAACAAAGTTTCAGAAAAATGAGAAAATAAAGAAAATTCTATTTCTTTCATAAAAAAGCAGCATGTCTCTATTGGGGAAGCCGGGGTCCCCAACAGTGCCAGGAAGCAAGTTCCCTTCTACCTCCAAAGCCGGCAGGGAATGGATGAAGACTCAGGAATCCAATGGAGTTTTAAAAAGGACTTTACTATCACAGGTTCCAATATACAATCCAAGATCAGGGAAAACCTCTGGACTCTGGGTTCCCAGCTAGGCCCCAGCCAGGTGTAGGCCAAGATGGCTGCCACCAAGTGTTGAGGCCCAACAGAGAATGGAGAGGACGGAGAAGCAAAATGCCAAGGGAAGCCGAAATGGCAAAAAGGGGGGGTTGGGGGGAAGAGAGCTTCTTTCTTCTTGCAGCTTATTTTTATAGCTAGAAATCCACCCAAACTCCCCAGCCCAGACCATTCTGGGCTGGGCTACCTAGAGATGAAAACAGGAAAAAAGCTCTACAGAAATGTAGCAACTTCAGGAAACCATCTGGTTGTTTACAAGAACCCAGAGTTAATTAAAAGCCTCCTAGCATAGCTGGGAGGAGCTGTAAGCTAAATGTAACTTCCCCTGGCAGGGAGGGTCAAATGCCCTCAGGTAATTAATTTCTCCCAGCACCTCACCTAATGTCTTTTTATATGCTAATGTCTTGAGCCAAGATCTTCCTGGAAAAGCCTTTATAGGGTAGAGAAGGGGTTTCTGAGATGGCATGTCTCTGTACCAAAGACTAATACTAATGCCAGTTAAATATTTCTCCAAACCTTCACAAGTCTCGTCTACTTCACGGTAGTTTTGTATTTTAGTTGCCTTTTGAGTTATCAGGGAGCCATGCTTGCTTGCTTGGAGGCAAATAGCATTTCTCTCTGGTCTAATTACTTAGGGATCCAATGTGGCCAGGCAAATATGCTGGTAAGATCTAGCTAGTCCCACGATGCTTGTGGTAGCATGAGAGAATATTTATACCAGCTAGTACAGAATACATGGTCAGATAAACTGCCACATTTAGACTACCCCCTTACCTACAAAGTGATTTGCAGGAGGCAATTCAGAGCAGATGCAGAGGCTCTTAGAGGAGTCCTAAAACCAGTCACATTTCAAAAGGTCAGAAAAAATATCAATGCTTAATTTTCAATAGCAATTCTAGGAGCTAAGCACAATGTGATGACATCTTATTATAGAAGAATTTTTCCCAATTCATATTCAAATTCATACCTAACGATCAGTCAAGTATAATAAGAGGAAAAAAGTCTTTTAAAGATAAATTATTTCTTTTCTTTTTTTTTTCATTTTTTTTATTTTTTTTTTTAATTTTTAATTTTTACAATTACAAAGATATACAATTAAAAGTTCATATTTGGGTTTTGGTCATACAGTGTAGCAGCACCCATCCCGCCACCAGTGCCCATCTCCCCACCACCAACGCCCCGGTTCCCTCCCCCCCCCCCCAGCCCTCCTCCATGGCAGGTTCTTTATTTCTTTCCATTTCTCTATTTCTTTTCTTTTAAAGATACATGATTCGCAACGCCCGCCTGTCCTTCGCCAC
Source organism: Cryptotis parvus (assembly GCA_021461705.1). Taxonomy (NCBI): domain Eukaryota; kingdom Metazoa; phylum Chordata; class Mammalia; order Eulipotyphla; family Soricidae; genus Cryptotis; species Cryptotis parvus. Next base: position 52,138 of record JAJIBD010009228.1, read on the forward strand.
TTATAAGACCAAGTTAACTACCCTCCAACATCCTGATAGATCTATCACATCTTCCAGAAAGGCAATGGAGAAGATTATCCATGACTTCTACTCAGATCTTTTTGATAGCCACATCCACCTGCCCACATACCAAATTCCGCAGGATGGATATGTCGTTCCCAATGTTCTCCCTTCTGAAATCCAACACTCCATTTCGTCAGTAAAGAAGGGAACAGCACCAGGCCTAGACAAAGTCAGACAAGAACACCTGAAGAATCTGCCTTCAGTACTCATCAATTCACTGGCTCAGCTCTTCACACGCTACCTGTCCAAATGCAAGGTGCCCTCCCATTGGAAAACCAGCAAGACAGTTCTACTGTTCAAGAAGGGAGACATCCAAGACATTGGCAGCTATCGCCCCATCTGCCTGTTGTCCATCAACTACAAGCTGTTTACACGAGTCATCCTGAACGGGATTGCAGAACATTAGATGAAGGACAACCATGCGAGCAAGCTGGCTTCTGAAAGGATTCAGCACAACTGACCATATTCACACGGTAACCAAGCTCATTGAAGTGTGTAGGGAGTTCAAGATGCCACTCTGTCTCACATTCATTGATTTAAAGAATGCCTTTGATTCTGTAGAGACTGAAGCGGTCATTGAAGCCCCTAGCCAAACAGGGCACTCAAAGCCAATACATCAAGATCCTTCGTGAGCTGTATTATGGATTCACCACCAGTATCTCACCATTCTACAAAGAAGTGATCATTAGTGTCAAAAGAAGGTTTCGGCAGGGTGATACCATTTCACCAAAACTCTTCAGTGCCACCCTTGAGAACATCGTGCGACAATTAGAATGGGAAGGAATGGGAATAAAGTTAGATGGTCAGCAACCACTTCCGCTTCGCTGATGACATTGTTCTAATAACACCAAACATTAGCCAAACAGCACAAATGCTGGCTGACTTCAACCGAGAATGTGGAAAGATAGGACTACAGCTGAATCTCAACAAAACTATGTTCATGAAAAATGAACTAGTTCCAGAAGTCCCATTCACTCTCAATGGAACAAACATCTCTAAATGCAGCAGTTATGTGTACCTGGGTTGAGAAGTCAACATGATGAATGACCTAAAACCTGAGCTGCGCAGGAGGAAGAGAGAGGCATGAACTGCCTTCATGCCGTTATTCAAAAGCATCGAAGAAATAGCTAAAAAGACAAAGAATCTCTGGCTCCGGGCACATCTCTTCAACTCCACTCATTCTCCCTGCATTAACATACGCCTCAGAGACCTGGGCCCTATGAAAGCAGGATGAGAATGCTGTTTGGGTCTCCAAAAGAGGAATAGAGAGAGCTATGCTTGGAATATCACGCCTCACTCAGTGAAAGAAGGAATCTGGAGCTCCAACCTCCACGCTGTTCCAGAGTCAGGGACGCTGTCTCATTTGCCAAGGCATCGAAAATCAGAAGGGTTGGACATGTAATGCAATTTGGAGACGACCACTGGACTAGAGCCTTTACTGACTGGATCCCACAGGATGTCAAAAGATCACGTGGCCATCCACCTACAAGATGGTCAGACTTCTTTCGTCAAGACCCTGAACGAACAGTTTGAGGCTCTTCTTATTCCTGAAGCAACCTATGGCTACACTGGCATGTGATAGGGCCAAATGTAAATATTACTGGCACCCGCTCGAGCAAATTGATGAATAACGGAATGTCAAGTGATCAAGTGATTTCAGACACATGGGGCAGAACTGCCACTGGTGCTCCTACTGCTCGGCAGACCATGAGGCATCCAGGAAGGAAAGTGGGTTCTGGTCCCAGCCCACCACACAAATAGAGCCTCAGAAGAAGCCATAGGAACTTCACTCACCATAATCACAGCCATTTTCAATGTCAGGTTCAACATCCAAGCTCCATAGCTCGTCAGAGCCCACCCAAGAGAGCAACCAATTTCAAGCCCAGGTATGCAGTCACCTGCATACCTGGGCTTGAAAGTCACAAGGCTAAAGTCACGGGGCTTCCATGGAGATGGATCTGAAGTTCCTTTCTTCCACCTCTGTCCCGCACCCGTAGGCCTGGTGGACCCACCCACAACTCCTTCCGGGCTGTCAGTCATGAATTAGACATGACGGGACAGACCTGCCACTGGCTCTCCCAGACGTGCACGGTCACAGAGTGGCCATGCAATATCTCAAACTAGTAGAAACCAATCACAATCTAGAGACTCAGAAAGTAAATTCAATAACAGAAATCGCCCAAATTCGTCCATAACAAAGCAGCGGGGAAAAAATGGATTTATCAATACCATTTCCATGTATGTGCTATAATGGTCAATAAGACTAGTGCCAGCTGAGGAAGCAGGCATGGGGATCGGAGGTGGGTGGAAAATGAGGGTCTTTGGTGATGGGAAAATAATGGTGGTAGGAGTGGTGTTGAATTATGAATCCCTCTAACAACTGTATTATGAAAACCCTTCTACTTTATAAATCATGGTGTTTTAATAAAAATATTTTTTAAATGACAACATATCAAAAAATAAAGATATATGATTTTTCAAATATTTATTTCTTTGCAAACTATCGAAGGATATAATCCACTATCAAAGCAAGAAAATAAATCTTATAATTCACATGATATTAGTAGAACACTAAAAATTTTTTGATAAAGCAAAATAGTTTTTATTGAAAGAAATTTATCTATACAATATAAGAGGAGAGAAAGAGAGAATAATAGGTGTTCAAGATTGAATATGAGTTTCTCCAGAGTGGCAAATAATAACTCAAAATAATTTTACTTCAGTAGAAGTGTACTGGTAGAGGGAAGAGTGTTGGAGCATTGTATGACTGAAACCTAATCATGAACAATTTTGTAGCTGTGTATCTCACAGTGATTCAGTAAAATTATAATAAATAAACAATTATATAAATAAAAATTCTGATATATCTGGTTATCCTTCACAAGGATTAAAACAAAATACCAAAAGTATCATACTCCTTCCAAGTAATTTAACTGTTTCCCAAAATAAAGTTCAAGAAAATTTATAAGCATATTAAAATATTCAGCAGTAAAAGGAATTCACAATGCCTGGAATCCACTCAAAGCTTAGTAAGCATGTAAGGAATCAAAAATAAAACAAGACTCAAAATGAGTAGAAAAATTATTTGAAATAATACCAGCTGAGAAATGGCAGAGACGATAGAATTAGTATTTGAAGACATTAAAAAGAATATAATTGTATTCCATATATTCAATAGCTATAAGAAAGATCAATTCTGGTAAGTAGAAATATAGACATATAAAAGAACCAAATCAAATTTCTATAGATGAACACTAACAACAATGAGTTGAAAATCTATTAAATATGTTTAACAGGTTAACCTCTCAGAGGGAGGAAAGATAGTAAATTGAACATCTATCAACAAAAATGTCTCAACTGAAACTCAAAGAATAAAACTACTGAATATAATAAGCAAAGCATCAATGAGTTTAATGATATTTTCAAACCAGCTAGCACCATGTAACTGGAGTTGTTTTCTGAGTCTTCCTACATAGAAAAGACAAGTGGGGAAACAAAAAGATAATTGAAGAAAATAAAGTTCAATGTTGCTCAAATTGACTCCATCTCTAAACACCCAAAAATTCAACGAACTCCAAGCGCATGAAGAAAACTATACCATATTATCTCAGTACTAAAGATCAGAGATTTAAAAAAACATTCAAAAGTACACAGAGAAATAAAGATATCCTCCATGAAGAAAAACAAAAATCATGCAGTGAGTTTCTAAGTCAGGGGTAAAAAACAACCTGGAAGAAAATGAACCAACCTCTCCATGAGGTAAGACAAAAACAAAAAATACAACACCCTACAATTTTATAACCAATAAAACTATCCCTCAAAATAATATAAAATGAAACAATATTACATATTTACCAATATGGAAAAATTCATTATCTGAAAATCTTCAATAAAGCTGCAAAGTACTATAATAAATATAAATACATTTATTTTTTTCTGGGAGAGATAAATAATTCTGTGTGTACAGCAGGTAGGGTGCCTGCCTTACACACAGCCAATCCAGGTCTTGGATTCAATCCCCGACACCCCATACACTCCATATGGTCCCCTGAGCCTGCCAGGAGTGATTCCTAAGAGCAGAACCAGGAGTAAACCCTGTGCACTACTAAGTAAAGCTAAAAAAAACAGAAAGAAAGGAAGGGAGGGAGGGAGAGAGGGAGGGAGGGAGGGAGGGAGGGAGGGAGGGAGGAGGGGGAGGAGGGAGGGAGGGAGGGAGGGAGGGAGGGGAGGGAGGAGGGAGGGAGGGAGGGAGGGAGGGAGGGAGGGAGGGAGGGAGGAGGAAGGAAGGAAGGAAGGAAGGAAGGAAGGAAGGAAGGAAGGAAGAAGGAAGGAAGGAAGGAAGGAGGGAAGGAAGGAAGGAAGGAAGGAAGGAAGGAAGGAAGGAAGGAAGGAAGGAAGAAGATTCCAGATAGAACTATGTGCCTATACAAAGTGTTGAAGAACACTTCCGATTCCAACCATGTTGGGAAATTCTTTTGTTGTTTAGAGTAAACATATGAAATTAAGCATTTCAGTGAAATTTTAAAAAAATAGGTAATTGGGTTACAATGATGTTAAAGTTTAATACTTCAAGGTACAAGGATACTGCATTCTCCCATCACCAATATGCTAATGAACCACCCCACCCCCCACCCCATTCTTCCCTAGGTCACTTCTGCTTCAACATTCCTTCCCTCCCACCATCTCCCAAATTATCTGTTAATTGACAGTTATGGTGCATAATTTAACCTCCCTTCTTATCACAACAACATAGAAATTCCTTAGCAACATAGAATTCTCCAGGGTTATTTTTTTAAACAAAAATTTTTTTTTAATTTTTTAAACTAAAAGAAAAGTAGCTGATAAATCCTAGAATTAACTTTCCTGACCTTCAGCAGCTAGGAATCTGTTCAAAAGGGTCTTGGATGACCTGACTTCACTTGCAAAGGAAAATTCTACTTATTGCAATTTAAGTATTTTGTTATTATAATCTGAGTATCATAGCTTACAATAGTGTTTATATTTATGAGAAATATTTATATTTATTTTATGTCTTTTTATGTCTTCATATTTATATTTGTCTTTTTATACAAAACTGCATAAAAAGATACTAATATTTAAAATTATTTTAAATAAGACATTAAGTAGTTTATAAAATAAAAATTAAATGACAATAATAGATATGTATTATACAATTAGCATGCTCTCTCTTTTTGTTAAGATCTGGAAAGTATCTTTATATTCTTTTAGGCGAATGTAGCTACCTAATTTCACATATCACACACAAACGCACAAAAAATTTGTGGTACTCTTATCATGCAGAAAAAATTTTATTATGGCTCTTTGAAATTTGATTTGCTGAAATAACATATTTTACCCCCAAATCCCCTGGTTCTGATATAAACATGAGTGCAAGTCTGAGCATAGTAAAAAGTTAACAATAATTCATTCCCCTAGTTATATTAAATTTCACTGTCACTGTCTTCCCGTTCATCATCGATTTGCTCGAGCGGGCACCAGTAACATCTCCATATGTCCCTGTCTCATGCTAGTAGAGCCCAAGGGCACCTGCTCGCTCCAGGAACATAAAGAGCCTCAAACCATCCCACCAGGTCATGGGAATGAGTCTATAATTGTTACTGGTATTTGGCATATCAAATACGACACGGATAGCTTGCCAGGCTCTGCTGTGCGGGTGGCATACCCTTGTAGTCACCTCTAAGTCCAGCATTTATTAAATTTACCATTTAGTATTTTATAGTATAAAAGTAGAGTATTTCCCATGTCTTCTCTTCAACTCATGTAGCCATGGGCACTGTATTCCTAAAATGGGCTTTCCTGTGTTGAGCACATACCTACTTTCCATGCACTATCTTCAGTGGAATGTACACAGGCACCCCAGGAGGAGAGAGATGCATATTCTACTTGCACAGGAAATTTGAGCCCTTCTTTCTTCATGATGCATAATCACCTGGGAAAGCACAACATCACCCTATGTAAAAACATCAAGAAACAGCATTAAACTGAGGTTTGTACACACTGAAAAGAAATATTTTTCAGTAAATATAGCCTCAGACAGCTTCAAGGATAAGCCAACATTTATCATAAATCCTGCAAAAGTGATGGAATGGCTACTTGGTAGCCAGGGGTGAGGATAAATGTCATCCAACGGACCTCTATCATCATCTGTTCCTCTCAGGTGTAATCAGGGACAGCACTGAAGTTGGAACAGACATGGCATATAGACTCACACACAGTATAAGAAACAAATACCAAGGGTTTAGGGTCAAAATAGTACAGGGGTCAATACATTTGCAAACATGTGCCTGACCCCTATTCAATTTCTGGCAACATAAATTCCAACATGTTCCCTGAGCATCACTGAAGACCCAACCCCTGGATACCCTCAAGCACCACAAAGTTGCCCTGATAATGCCTGGCATCATAGGGTCCAAGCAGTATCATATCCTTTGGCCCTGGAATTCAACTATATGCACTGTTTGTCAAAAAATAAATCATAAGTGGCCCTGGGACCCTGACTACCACCTGGGAAAGCCCAGGTACATATATATATACCATCAAGTACCATGGTATATAGCAGGAATAATTCACTTTCTAGAGGATTCCTCTAGCTCCTGAATCTTTCTACTGAGTCCATGTTAGTCCCCTAGATTTACTGAAGTGATAATGTTCCTTGGGGCATCTGACTGACCCCATATTATGGATAAAAGGTTAAATACTACCCCAAAAAGGAGGACATAGAAACCATTGGAACAACCTCAATTCCTACTTAGGGGTAGGGTTAGAGAACACCATCAGGGAATTTGACTGATTTTTTTTTTTTTTGGGTCATACCCACTGATGTTCAGTAGCTACTTCTGTCTCTCTGCCCTCAGGAATTACTCCAGGTGGTGCTCGGGGAACTATATGGGATGGCTAGGATCGAACCCAGGTTGCTTGCATGCAAGGCCAACTCCCTACCCACTGTGCTATTGCTCCAGCCCTGAGTTCAACTAATTCTGACCCACCCAAACACTGGAGGAAGTCTTTGAAAGTTTACATAGAGCGGGCTCAGGAATTTTCACTGAGGCTGAGACTTCCAGAGCAAATTTAAATCATATTCTGCAACCAGTAAGTAGTGAGAGGATTCCTAACTTACCAATATTTTACACCTGTTCTCATCTCTAAGTTCTTTTCTGGGGACAGGCAACAAACCACTTCCCTCTCTCTTCTTGTTGTCATGAAAGATTGTTAATAATTTATTTAATGTTTCACATTTCAGAAAAATCAAGTCCCCCAAATGATCACGTTTAGAAGTCACATCCACAATGGGCCCTGTGATACTGTCTCCTCCGCTGCAATGCCTACAACAGAGTCAGAGAAAAGACATCCTTCCTACCTTCATGGACATATACAAGGAAGTCAGAAATTAATGCCCCCAAAGGGAGCAGAGGAAACAGGGTACAGATACCTAACATGAAAGTACACAAACACAAAATAGCCATACCTATAAAGCTTAGGGCCCCCACATAAACAAGCATCTGAGAGAAAAAAAAAAGAGATCACCTGCACCAATAATTTTCAACTATCAAATGTAAGCAGAATTCCTTGGGCTGATTCTTGTGAATTTTTGTTAAGAATCTAAGTGCTCAGCAGATGTTCTGATAGATTCGGAGCATTTAACAAGTACCTCTGATAAGTGGTTCCAGAAGCCACTGTCCCTTTGTCTAATGTAGTTACTTCCCTGGGTGAAATCCCATTTTGGAGCTGTAAAGTGCAGAGCCAACAATGTAAAATGTTCCAGCAAAGTGAAGTAAAAAGGTTTATTCAGGGACTTGGAGCCCAATTGTCTGTAATGAAGCTCTCATTTCTGCCTCTTGCTGGCCCCAGCCCTGACTTTGGAGAAGCACCACCACAGCCGTGCTCCCTCCGTGCTCCCTCCCATACTTAGGGCTGTCATTAGTTACAGCCGTTTTCACCTCAGAGCCTGGCACTTGTGGGCTTCCTGCATTTCCCGGAAAGGAATGAAGAAAAGAACATTTTGCAAATTACTACTCCGCGGGTCAAAATTGTCAATTCTTCCTTAAAAACAACTGCAGCTCCCCATTTTAAAAATGACTATTGTTATCTAGCACTGTAAGGAAAAGACCAACATTACGGAACAGAGCCATCAAAAAGCAATTTGGATCCATTTCATGCATACCATATTTATCCCTGCTTTTCGGTGAAGTGATGGCATGTTAATATTTAATACCCCTTGCAGAAAGGAATGTCAGGCTGGCATTTTTTAATTGGTTTACCTGTGTACAAACCAGGAGTGAATGGGATACAGAATTTCAAGTACAAGTACAGCCTGTGACACACATTAAAAATGAGCTACAGCAGAGCTGAGTAGGACCTTATATGTACATTATTTTGAAATACATGTAAAACATAGATCACGATCACGATCACGATCTTCCCGTTAATCATCTATTTGCTAGAGCGGGCACCAGTAAAATCTCCATATGTCCTGTCTCATGCCAGTAGAGCAAAGGGCATCGGCTTGCTACAGGAACATAAAGAGCCTCAAACCATTATATTAGGTCATGGGAATGACCTAATATAATTGTTACTGGCATTTGGCAAGTCAAATACAACACGAGCAGCTTGCTAGGCTTGCCGTGCAGGGGAGGCATATTCTTTAAACACCTCCAAATAAAGCATTTATTGATGAACCGCGCGGCCGCTTGAGCCGGGCTGTGATGGGCTGGTCGGCTGGGTAGAGTTCTGAAGAGAGGGAAGTCCGGATGTGGGAAAATGGTGGCGCCCGTGGGAGTGGGGGGGGGGTCGTCTGGCTTGTTGTGAGGTTCTGCCGGGGTGGTGGGCCAAGGCTAGAACCCACCATGCCTCCCGACTGCCTCATGAACGGCTGGGCACAGGGAGAGCAAGGAACTGCTCTGCCCCATGTCTAGAGTCTCTACCAGCATACCTGGGCGGATTGAGAGAAACTGCGAGTGGTGTGAGACCGGCTGGATGGCTGGTCGGTGGGGAGTTCTGAGAGAGGGAAGTCCCGAATTGGAAAATGGCGGCCCGTGGAGTGGGTGGCGCTGGCTTGTTGTGAGGTTCGCCGGGTGGTGGGCCACAGAACCCACCATGCCCCCGACTGCCTCGACAGGGGCAAGGAACTGCTGTGCCCCATGTCTAAGAGTCTCTGACCAGCATACCTGGGCGGATTGAGGAAGAAACTCGCAGGGTGGGTGTTGATGATCCGGGCTGTGATGGGCTGGTCGGCTGGGTGGAGTTCTGAAGAGAGGGAAGTCGGATGTGGAAAATGGTGGCGCCCGTGGAGTGGGTGGGGGCGTCTGGCTTGTTGTGAGGTTCTGCCGGGGTGGTGGGCCAAGGCTAGAACCCACCATGCCTCCCGACTGCCTCATGAGCGGCTGGGCACAGGGAGGCAAGGAACCGCTCTGCCCCATGTCTAAGAGTCTCTGGACCAGCATACCTGGGCCGGATTGAGGAAGAAACTGCGGCAGGGTGGGTGTTGATGATCCGGGCTGTGATGGGCTGGTCGGCTGGGTGGAGTTCTGAAGAGAGGGGAAGTCGGATGTGGAAAATGGCGGCGCCCGTGGAGTAGGTGGGGGGGGGTCGTCTGGCTTGTTGTGAGGTTCTGCTGTAGAACCATAGAACATAGCTGATATCACTTGATCACTTGAATCCGTTATTCATCGATTTGCTCGAGCGGGCGCCAGTAACATTTCCATTGGACCCTATCACGTGCCAATGTAGCCCAATGGCATCTGGTTGATTCAGGAATATGAAGAGCCTCAAACCGTTCCTTCAGGGTCTTAACAAGGAAGTCTGACCATCTTGTAGGTGGGCGGCCACGTGATCTTTTGACATCCCGTGGGATCCAGTCGGTAACGGCTCTAGTCCAGCGGTTGTCTCCAAATCGCATTACATGTCCAGCCCATCTGATTTTTGATGCCTTGGCAAACGAGACAGCGTCCCTGATTCTGGAATAGCGATGGAGGTCAGAACTCCGGATTCCTTCACTCACTTGAGTGAGACGTGATATTTCAAGCATAGCTCTTTCGATGCCTCTCTGGGAGACCCGAATAGCATTCTCATCCTGCTTTCATAGGGCCCAGGTCTCTGAGGCATATGTTAATGCAGGGAGAACGGTGGAGTCGAAGAGATGTGCCCGGAGCCGGAGGTTCTTTGTCCTTTTAGCTATTTCTTCGATGCCTTTGAAGGCATTCCATGCTGCTCTCTTCCTCCTGCGCAGCTCAGGTTTTAGGTCGTTCATCATGTTGACTTCTCGACCTAGGTACACATAACTGCTGCATTCAGAGATGTTTGTTCCATTGAGAGTGAATGGGGCCTCTGGAACTAGTTCATTTCTCATGATATACTCATGATAAGTATATATAGCTGATATACTTAAACAATAATGACTGAGTAAGTGTGACCTCCATGTCCAATGGAACCAGGAAATGAAAGGCATATGCAACCATTCTGATGACATACAGGAAGAGTGATGTGTCCATTGTAGCAGCCCAGTAAAATAGGTAGATAAATAGATGTGACCAGTTTGTGACTCACTCAAACAATGCATGACACAGACATCATACAAAATATAGAATAAAAAGTACTCCTGTCTCTAAGAAATAAGTGAATGAATGAAAGAACATTCCCCCATCTAGGCCTTTAGGGGAAACATTGAGGAAAACGCTCATACTTTTCTAATTTTCTGGAGGATAGTACCATACATTTGTGATCATAGTAAGTCAGTTGTACAGTGGTTTACATCAATATGTCTGGATTGAGCACTGGCTAAATTTATCTACTTTATGAGCTGGCCACAGTTAGAGGAGTCCTCTCTGTACAGGTACTGATCAAACCTACATTACAATGCATCTGTGTCACACTGAGGAAAGTAAAGTAGTGACTCAGTCCAGTGTCAGTACAGAAGGGTCTATGCAAGGGTAGAGATACAGAAAGGTATGATTCAGAAACAAACCACAGCAGACCAGAAACTGCACAGTATTATTTTTCCCATGACCCTAGGGCAGGCCTGTTCCTTTCTATCACCAAACACTTGACTTGCGGCATGCACACGCTGCAGCAAGAAGCAAGTGTTTTATCAAAGGCACTGCAATTAAGCACTCTGAAACAGTTCTTTCCAAGGGCTAGAGCGATAATTTATGAAGTGGAGCATTGGCCTTGCATGCAGCCAACCCATATTTGATACCCAGCATCTCATATGGTACCTAGAGGCCCACCAGGAATAACCCCTAAATACACAGCCTGATTTAAGAAGCCCTGAGCACTGTCAGGTGTTCCCCTCTACAACAAATGAAAAGAGGAAAAGAAAATAAAAAGAGAAGGAAAAGAAAGGGAAAAAGGAAAGGGAAGGGAAGGAAAGGAAAGGAAAAAGAAAGGAAAGGAAAGAAATTAAAAAAGAAAAGAAAAAAGGAAAGGAAAGAAAGAAAAGAAAAGAACAGGGTCCTTTGTCACAGCCACTGGTATCGTTGTTAACAGGGAGAGACATCCCATGGTGTTTCCAGGCTCAATCAATAATTAATTGATTGAGCCTGGAATTGATTGATTGAGCTCAATCAATAATCATATCAATGGCTTGAATAATTCAAGCCAACAATTTGCTACAAAGCCTGGTGTATCAAATGTTTCCCATGCATTCATAAATACAGTTCACTATGTTTTCAGGATAATGTTACAGGTGCCAATAATCAGTGTTTGTTATTTCATTTAAACATATACAAACACAACTCTGAAGAATAACAATTATTCATAGCATTTTATAAATTGGCAAAGAAGATTCAAAGTGCACTAACCCTAAAGCATGAGACTGACACTTGCTCTCTTTGCCATTCTCCAAAATCTGCATTAAACACCTCTTTGCCTCTGAAAGACTACTTTGGGTCTGAATGCCATCCAACTCCAGGGGAGATGGACATCCTAACCCAGATGTGCAGACGAGTAATGAAGTAACTGAAAATACACTTGAAAAATCTTGAGTTTGGACTAAAACTGCCAAGGTTTGAATTCTGTCTGTATTTTGATAACTTTTCATCTTTTCAAAAGGATAATGATATAAGTATAGTCCTACCCCACATTGATTTGGGGATTTAAATAAGCTAGAAGACAGAATGGGCTTAGAAAAGCATACCTGTAAAATAAAGGAACTTATTAAATATTAAGGGTTAAATATTATTGGCTGGACTTAGCCTGCTCTCTAAGGGAAAAAGGATTGTATCCAATTCAAGGTCATAGCCAGATATACAAAGATCCAGAACAAAATAACCCGTGCAGAAAATCTTCAACAAAATCTTGACAAATCAAGCTTAATAATAGCACATTAAAGAATGACTCACCACAAACAAGTGGGATTCATTTCAGGAATGCACAGATGACTCAAGATGCAAAGTCAATTAATATATATTTCATCACTGTCTTCCCGTTCATCATCAATTTGCTTGAGCGGGCACCAGTAACATCTCCATATGTCCTGTCTCAAGCAAGTAGAGCGTAAGGGCACCTGCTTGCTCCAGGATCATAAAGAGCCTCAAACCATTCCAGCAGGTCATGGGAATGAGGTCTATAATTGTTACTGGTATTTGGGATATCAAATATGACACGGGTAGCTTGCCAGGCTCTGCCGTGCGGGTGACATAGTCTTGTAGTCACCTCTAATCTCGAGTATTTATTGATGAGATGAACCAAGCTGTGATAGGCTGGTCTGCTGGGTGGAGTTCTGATGAGGGGGAAGTCCGGATGTGGAAAATGGCGGCCCTCATGGGGGGTGGGGGGTCATCTGGCTTATTGCAAGGCTCTGCTGGGGTAGCGGGCCAAGGCTAGAACCCGCCATCCCTCCTGGGTGCCTCGTGAGTGGCTGGGCACAGGGAGAGCCAGTAGCAGCTCTGCCCCATGTCTGTGAGTCTCTCATATATTTCATATCAGCACAAATTTCATATCAGCATATTGTGCTTATATATTTCATATCAGCATATTGTGCTGATATATTTCATATCAGCATATTGTGCTGATCTATGTCATATCAGCACAAATGTAAAAGTCAAATGATACAATAAATAAATACTAAATAATTTGACACATAAAAACACCCAATAAATTAGGAATAGAAGAAACATCATTCAATATAATAAAGATCATATATGACAAACCTATTTCTAATATCATAACCAATGATGAAAAACTGAAAGGTTTGCCCCTAACTTCTGAGAAAAGATAAGGATGATTATTATTACCACTATTTGTTAACATGGTTTTGAGATTACTGGTCAGAGCAATTAGGGAAAATATATTTTAAAGATCACTTCTCACTTGTATTACTTGTCTTCCTGTTGTTCATCGATTTGCTCAAGCAGGCACCAATAACATCTCTATACATCCTGTGGCAAGCAAGTGTAGCCCAAGGGCATCTGCTCCCTCCAGGGACACGAAAAGCCTCAAACCATTCTTCAGGTCATGGGAATGAGAAACTATTGCTATTTACAGATGATATAATAGCTTAAAGAAAACCTGAACACTGCACCAAAAACACTAGAACGATGTTAATAATTATCAGGATTTGGGGCTGGAGCAATAGTATAGCGGGTAGGGCGTTTGCCTTCCCTGGACCCGCCCGGTTCGATCCCCTGCATCCCAAATAGTCCCCCAGCACCACCAGGAGTAATTCCTAACCAAAGAGCCAGGAGTAACCCCCTGAGCATCACCGGGTGTGACCCAAAAAAGAAAAAAAAATTAATAATGATGAGGATTTAAATCATTAAACATAAAAATGTCTATTTCATACACAATAAGTTTAAAAAGGGAATAGAAATGCAAATAAATAGTGTCATTTAAAGATTCATCAAAAGCGATTAATTAAATACTGTCATTTGCCTTGCATACTGACAACCTGCGTTCAATTCTCCACATCTCATGTGTTATATGGTCCCCCAAACACTGTCAGGAGTAATTTACTACATTAAAAAGCAATAAAATCAAAACATGTGGTGTCAGAACCAAAATAAGCACAAATATAGGAGCAAAAAAAAAAAAAAAAAGGACCCGTGGAAAATAGAACAAAAAACCCAGAAATAAAGCCACATATACGTGCCCATCTATTCTATGGCAAAGACACCAAGACATACAACAGAGAAAGGAAAGCCTCTTCAGAAAATGGTGCTGGAAAAACTGAATAGCCACATGAAAAAATATACATAGGGGCCAGAGAGAGGACAGTAAGTTAAAGCACTTTCTCCTTGCTCTCTATATGATCTCCTCAAGTCCCACACCAGGAGTGATTCCTGAGCACAGAGTCAGGAGTAAGCCTTAAACACAGCTGGGTGTGGCTAAATATATACGTAAATACATATGTACATATGCATTATAAATGCACATTATATATGTATATATAATCTATATAGAGAGATCATTACCACATACAAAGAAATTAATAAAGCTTGGAGACCTGAAATTATAATATATATAGAACAAAAATGGACATTACCTCAGATTTTATTTAGAGACTTACCTCCAAGTAAGGGAAAGGAATACCAAAAAAAATGGAACTACATCAAATTCAGAAGATTATACACAATGAATTAAACAATCATCTAAACAAAAACCAACCTAGCAATTGGGGGCCATGTACAAATGTTTGTACTTGCATTTATTCTCCAACATTACAAGGAGTTAATATTACAAGGGAGTTCATATCCCAAATATAAAGAAATCACACTGTGCAACAACACAAAATAAGGAGTCCAATTTTTAAAAAATGGGGGGAAAGAACTAAATATACAATCATGTCTCAAACAACGGCATACAGGTGACCCACAAGCGTATGGGAAAATTCTCATATCATTTATCATTAAGGAAGTGCAAATTGAAACACAGTAAGTTGGCACCTCATGCCTGTGAAAATATACTTGGAAACTATCAGTGTCAGTAAGAACATAAAGAAACATCAAAAATGTAAATTGGCGCAGCCCCTTGTGGAGAATGGTAAGGAAGTTCTTTGAAAAACTAATAAAGTTCTCCTTGGCTGGGGCAAATAGCAAATGGCGGATCTGTGCGGGCCTGCCCGGGCCGACTGCGGACCCAGCCCCGCAGAAGTGCCCAGGAACTGCAGCTGGAGCCAGAATACCAGCGCAGTTGGGGAAGCTGCTATGCCCCCCCGCCCTCTCCCGCTCCCCTGGGGAAAGGGGTGCAGCCCATGGGAATCTCCCCACCTTGGAACGATGGGAACCTTGGAACCCTGGGAAGGCCACACCGGCATGGAACCCGACCCTTCACCTCGCCAAACCACACACTGCGTCATGGCAGCTGGTGCTGGAGCTGGGGTGTGAGAGAGGCAGATGATGTTCCCGGGGAGGGCTGCATTCGGGCTGCAGGACCCCGAGAAGCCTCATGATAACAAGCCCTACCTGCAGGCGCTGCCCTGCTCCACGGTTGGTCAAGGTGTCCCCTGCGCGCGTGAGGAGCCAGGCGTGGAGACGCTGCTCAGCATCCGGCCCAAGTCACGCCGATCCTGAACCTCACCGTGGCTCTGAGCATGCATGCTCTGGTGTGCTCATGACCCCCTTCTTCTGGATAGTTGCGCAGAGGGAAGACCTGCCGGGGTTCAACTAGCGGGTTGTCAGAGGCGTGAGTGGAGCAGTCTGCGCCCCTGCAGCCAGAAGAGCACGGAGCACCAGCAGCTGCCCTCGGGCTCCCAAACAGCATCTACGAGTGCTGGAAGAACTTCTCTCCTCTGCATCGATGGAGGTGGAGAAAATGCGGACCGCACAACCTAGTGTGACAGAACCAGACTCTGGGCATCGCGGGGATGACCACCACTGACAACCAGCTCAACTCTGGTCACCGGGTTGACACTGCGGCTGCTCCAGAACCTGCGAAGCTGCAGTGCTAAGACATGAACAGCAGAAGCAGTTCCGGTGTGCCCGTTGCCTTGCAGCAGGACTGCTACAGCTAGGACTATGCAGGCTGGAGGAGATGACGGTCTCTCGGATGACCGAGCAGTATCTGAACAAGATGCCGGCTGGGGAGATCAAGCACAACACCCGCCAAGCAAGCCTAGATGGAGTTGCTGAAACATCCGTTCTAGCTGTTCACTGAGGGCCAATAGGTGTCCCTCCACTGGGGCTATCTCCTCCAGGTAGAGTTCAACGTGTACCTGGTGTCTGATGGCAGCAGCCGCCCATAACCCTGCAAGACCAAGGCTTCTGGCTTTGCACACCTGCGGCCTTGGATGTCGCAGTGGCACATGCTGGCCTCCATGGTCACCGGGCTTTGTGCTTGGGGAAGTGGATGGGTGAGCAGCCTTAGTCCTCACTTCTGCCTTGTCAGCCTCTTACTCAACCGCCTGTGGGTTGCACAGGAGTAGGAACTCGATCTGTACTCACTGAGCAGAGAGTTTGCATAAACTAGCGCCCGCAGTTCCCCTACAAATAAATTAATAAAAGTCCCATATGATCCAGCATTACTACAGTTCAGCATTTATCTATAGGATGTGAAAACACTGGTTTACATGAACATCTTTGTAATTTTATATCTCA
>JAJIBD010009229.1:0-83752 GCA_021461705.1 Cryptotis parvus
TCTCTCTCCTGTCTGTCTCTCCCTCTTCCTCCTTTCCCTCTCTCTGGAGTATGGGCCTCTCAAATACCTACCTCAGTTCCTACCGCCCTTCCCTCCTCTCTGTACAAGTCACCAGGACAGTAAAGGCTACCGTTCCTCACGCCATGGCTTGCCCATTCCCCTGCTCGAGTCAATACCAATTTTCCACACGGCAGTAGCTAAAAAGCTCAGACTTCCTGCTTGAAATCTGACGGGAGCCCTCGCCTCCCATTAGCTAATGTAAGTTCCGTGTGGCCAATTCAGATGCTAGCAGATTCAAGGGGCAGCACTAGTTCCTGATTGGTTCATTCCCAGTAGGTCTGTTCTCCAGGTTCCGCACACTTGTAACCAAGGGAAGTTAGCTGTGATTCTAATGAACTTTAAACTGCAATTCCAACCCACAGCATGCAGCAACAGGTAATCATTATTTTTTCTCATCCTATAAACCAAAGTTTATCAGATTTGCTTCCAGTCTTCAAAAGCTCAGATCTGCGAAGCAACAGCCTAACAGGATCTTAAAAATGATCTTGCTTAGACACCAGAACAGCCCATGGTTTCAAGAGAGGAAGAATGGACATAATCTAATTTAGGGTTAGACTTTACATTCATCTAAATCGCATTCCCAAATGTCCTGACCAATTTCACTTACTCAAAACACCACCCAGGAGCATCAGGTGATGGTCTACACCCTACTAAGAATTCCTGTTGAAACACACAGAATCTTTGTGATCATCAAAAGTAAGATCACAGGAATGGCAAAACCCAGGTTCACAGGAAAAAAAGCCTAATAAATGGCAGTGGAAATACAAGAGCCAGTGTTGACTGCGTATGGTTCATGTAAGCTTACACGGATCACCCCAGTTTAGCCCAGCAGATCTGACAACAGTCAGTGATTTGGGGTCATTCTGTAAATTACCAAGCCGCACCAATTCAAAAATTCTTCTGAAATTCAATTCCCAGGCACTTGGCTTTTGTTCCTGGGATTTCCACTGCCTTAAAGGACCTACTTTTAATGGGCTCTTTCTGAGACTCTGCCATGGGTTCTGAGAAGCGCCCTTGACTGAACGCTCCATTTAACTTCATTTTGCAATTAATGAAACTTCCAAGACATATTTCCCCCTCCTTTTTTTTTTAATTCTAGTTATTTTGTTCTTGCCTTTTGGGTAATTAGGAGCAGAAAAGGATTCCCCACTAGGAACTAGAGGCAATAAATATGGCAACAACATCTCCAAATAACAAAACAACAGTCCTTTGCAGAGACCATCTCTCAGAATTAAAAACATCCCACGCACCACCAAAGGTCTTGCTAGCCATCTAGCCAGCGGCTCTTGCTGATGGCGTTAAAATCCAACCAACAGCCCTCTGAGTCTGGTTTCTTTTTTTTTCTTTTTTTGAGTCACACCTGGCGATGCTCAGAGGTTACTCCTGGCTCTGCACTCAGGAATTACTCCTGGAGGTGCTTAGGGGACCACGTGGGATGCCGGGGGATCAAACCTAGGTCAGCTGCGTGCAAGGCAAACGCCCTCCCTGCTATGCTATCACTTCGGACCCCTCTAGTTTGTGGACCTTTACAGGACTAGCTGGGGTACGGAGGAAGCAGCAGATGGCATGTGTCCTGCATAGTGGAGGCGCCAGGCTTGAGCTAGCCTGCACTGTGCACCCACCAGCCCTGGGACCCCCCGCGACAGTAACAGAAGTGCCCCCTCCCATAAGAAACAAGGAAGAAACATAGGGGAGCAGCGTAGTAAAAGGTATTTAATAGGGCGGGCGACAGCACAGCGGGTAGGGCATTTGCCTTGCACGCAGCCGACCTGGATTTGATCCCCGGCATCCCACATGGTCCCCGGAGCACGGCCAGGAGTAATTCCTGAGTGCGGAACCAGGAGTAATCCCTGAGCATTGCCGGGTGTGACCCGAAAAGCAGAAACAAAAAAACCAAACAAACAAGTATTTAATGTTCCTGTGCCATTCTCCAAGTTGCTGTGCTGATTTAGGCATTAATTTCATTTCATCAAGTATGAATCAAGAAGCTTTTTTTTTTTAATTTAACACAGCTCAAGGCAGATCGAGACACACATGAATGATTTTGATCCCAAGCCCATTGGTAAACAGAAATAGAAAGATAAAGGAGAATCAGAACTGGTGCAGGGGGGGCGGAGGGGGGCTGCAGGTATAGGGGCAGGTGCGGCGGGAGCTTGGCAGGTGGGGGCTCGGAGAAGGGGGCAGGAATGAGAGCTGAAAGCATCCTTATTTTTCCTTCTTGGGGTTCCTGCAGGGAGCGGCCACCCCAGCAGTGCTCAGGGGCTACTCGGCAGGGAGGGTGCGGGGGTGAGACCTGGGCCTCCCGCATGCAAAGTCTTCAGCCCGCCGCATGTTCTCTTCACTCTGGAGAAGCAGTTTTGTTTGTTTCTTGACTTTTTGGGTCCCACCCAGCAATGCTCAGAGGTTACTCCTGGCTCTGCACTTAGGAATTAATTCTGGTGGTGCTTGGGGAACCATATGGGATGCCGGGAACTGAACCCGGATCGGCTGCATGCAAGGCAAATGTCCTACCCGCTGGACTATCGCTCAGCCCCCTTGTGTTTTTTTTTTTTTTTTTTTGCTTTTTGGGTCCCACCCCGCAATGCTCAGAGGTTTCTCCTGGCTCTGCACTCAGGAATTACTCCTGGCGGTGCTCGGGGGACCATATGGGATGCAGGGGATAGAACCCCGGGCGGACACAGGCCGGCCCTCGTGCAAGGCAAATGCCCTACCTGCTGGGCTATCGCTCCGCCCCTTGTTTTGTTTTTTTAAATTGAATCACCGTAAGATAGACCATTACAAAGCTGTTCGTGATCGGGTCTCAGCCATACAGTGTTTCAACACCCATCCCCTCCACCAGTGCACGCTTTCCCAGCACCAACGTCCCCAGATTCCCTCCCTCCCATCCTCCAGATAAGTCACTCTTGATGGCACCCTGTCAGGAGCGCCTGGGGCAAGCTGGGAGTGGAGCGCGCAGGACAGTTTGGGTGCAAGAGCAGAGCCCAAGCAGAGGTGGAGGCGGGGGAGCACTGAGGGAAAAGTCCAGGTTCCCCCGAGGCCGGGTGCCCTCGCACTCCGGGGCAGACCTCCTCCCTCTGCCGTCCGCATCCTGCAGGTCCATTGGAGGGCTGGAGAACCAGGACGGGGCAAAGGCCCTTGCCTCGCATACAGCAGACCGGGTTCGATCCCCTCCATCCCCTACGATGCCCGAAGCCCAGTCAGGGGTGAGTCCTGGAGTGCAGAGCCAGGAGGAACCCATGGGTGGGGCTCCAAAAAAACACAAACACACAAACAAAACAGCTATTTTTTTTCAGGACAGAATGAATCCTTCCATTCTGTCTGAGGCCTGGAAGGGTGTGGGTCTCTACCACGGGTTCCCCCAGGGCCCTAGCTCTCCCCAGCGTCCTCTGTCCATGGGTCTCTACCACGGGTTCCCCCAGGCCCTTGGCTCTGCCCAGCCTCCTCTGTCCGTGGGTCTCTACCAGGGTTCCCCAGGCCCTTCCCAGCCCTCTCTGGCCCAGCCTCCGCGCCCTCTGTCCGTGGGTCTCTACCACGGGTTCCCCAGGGCCCCGGCTCTCCCCAGCCTCCTCTGTCCGTGGGTCTCTACCACGGGTTCCCCAGGGCCCTTGGCTCTGCCCAGCGTCCTCTGTCCGTGGGTCTCTACCGCAGGGTTCCCCAGGGCCCGGCTCTCCCCAGCCTCCCTCTGTCGGTGGGTCTCTACCGCGGGTTCCCTCAGGGCCCTGGCTCTCCCCAGCGTCCTCTGTCCATGGGTCTCTACCGCAGGGTTCCCCCAGGGCCCGGCTCTCCCCAGCGCCCCTCTGTCCGTGGGTCTCTACCACGGGTTCCCCAGGGCCCGGCTCTCCCCAGCGTCCTCTGTCCGTGGGTCTCTACCGCGGGTTCCCCAGGGCCCCTGGCTCTGCCCAGCGTCCCTCTGTCCGTGGGTCTCTACCGCAGGGTTCCCCAGGGCCCGGCTCTCCCCAGCCTCCTCTGTCCGTGGGTCTCTACCCACGGGTTCCCCCAGGGCCCGGCTCTCCCCAGCCGTCCCTCTGTCCATTGGGTCTCTACCGGGTTCCCCCAGGGCCCGGCTCTCCCCAGCCTCCCTCTGCCCATGCTCCTCCCAGCTCTGCTCCCGGACCACTCATGTCCCTCCCTCTGGCCCGTTTCCCCGTCCCACCAGCTCTGGGCACTCCAGTTCCTCCCTCAACATAACTGGCTGCTTTAAGAACCAGCTGCTTCTCCTACTTGCGCCCTCAAATTTGCAAGAGCGGGGGTTCTTCTTCAAGACCCACTTCTCAGCATGTCACAGGATTATTTACGCTGTTACACAAGGACAAGAGCCGGGCTGGAGAAGGGATGCACAGGGTCTGGGGGGCTTAGACCAGAGATGGATGCAAGGGAGAGTGTGGGGCTGGGGGCAGGTGCCCGAAGGCGGGAGCAATCCGGAGGGTGTTTTTGGATAAGGCAAAACTCCAGGGTGGGGGCCGGAGTGATAATGCAGCGGGGAGGGTGTCTGCCTTGAATGCGGCCGACCCAGGTTCCATCCCCGGCATCCCATATGGCCCCCTGGGCACCACCAGGAGTAATTCCTGAGTGCAGAGCCAGGAGTAACCCCTGAGCATTGCTGATGCGACCCCAAAAGCAAAGGCTAAATAAATAAACAAATGACGCAGCCACCAGCTGAGAGATTACAGCCCAAAGACCAGCAGGACTCAACAGAGCGGCATGTCTGATGTGGACAGCCAAGGCCACAGGACGGAGACACCGAGGTTTTTCTTTTTTTTTTCTTTCCTTTTCCAAATGGGAAAGAATCTCGAGAGATCGTCCCGGAAAGCACCAGCTCCGCCAACAGGAACGCCGAGGGGGAATGATTTAGGGCTTTGGGCTTCGTCTGGGCGGATGGTGACATCACCCCACAGACGGCAAAGGCCCGGGACAACAGGCCCGAGGAGGAAGTTGATGAGTTCACTTTTGGACATTTTGAACCTGGAACATTTATGTCACCAAACTTTCTTTTTATAGTTTTCAGGAATTTGAAAACAAAATTGTTGGGTTTGGGGACTGGGAACAACGTCAGCCACAAAGACGGTTTCACTGTCACTGCGGCTTGAAAGAACAGGCGGATCTTCGAGTCCAAATTATTGGAAGAGTGTGTGGTGACTCTTGTGTGTGTGTGTGTGTGTGTGTGAGAGAGAGAGAGAGAGAGAGAGAGAGAGAGAGAGAGAGACTGTCACTCAAAGTCATAAAGAGAAGGTCACAAATCTAACAAAGATTTCAGGCACAACCTCCACGCACAGGCCCAACATTATCATGACCACATTCTCATGGAACCATCCAAAGATCTGTTCACCGAAGGTTTCAGTCCTGACAGAGCTCAAAGTGGGAAAAACAAGTGCCTTCCATTTCCATGATGCCAGTTGGCAAGTCTCTGCTCTTCTGTTTCACTTTTTATATAGGGAATAAACAACCACTGGAAGGTGAGAGCGACCCCAGCCTGCCACTCCGTCAACACCGAGATGGAGGAGAAGAAAGTGGATTGGTCAGGGCCAAGCTGGGCAGAGCAGGGCGGCCGCCAGCGGTCTACGGAGATACGGAACCAACCTGAAGAATTCCAAAGTCGCAAACCACTGCTGGGTTGTCATGTTCTTGGCAGCAGAACCCAATCACAGGACAACAAAATGTGAAGTTAATAACACTGGAAATAACTGCTTCCTCTTTCCTCGTGAGCAGAGCAGGGGCAAGGCAGAGAGGGTGAGTCTTCGCAGCTAAAGTGCAGTGGCGGGAAGGGCGGGATCCATTTTGCCCAGATCCATCCTCCACAGAAGCTCGCCACAATGAACTTGTTGAATGAATGAAGCTAGGCAGGTCTCGCGAGTTGTAAAGCCATTAACGTTGCTTTCATTCAGTCACTCACTGAGCACTTTTTTGGGGGTCACACCCAGCGATGCTCAGGGTTTACTCATGGCTCTTCACTCAGGAATTATTCCTGGCGGTGCTCGGGGGACCATATGGGATTCCAGGGATCAAACCCGGGTCAGCCACATGTAAGGCAAACGCCCTCCCTGCTGGACTATTGCTCCAGCCCCTCACTGAGCACTTTCAATGCATAGGCCATTTCTGGGCACGCTGGTGAGATGCACCAAGACAGGAGAAGGGGCCCGCTGTTCCTACACTGTCACAGAGCAGAAGGGGAAAGGGCTAGTGGGCATCTATGTAGCGGAACCCAGCCAAGGCCCACCCCAGCTAAAGGGCAGCAGAGACTTAGCAGGAAGCTAGAGGGACGGAGAAGTCTGCAAAGGGTGGGAGAAGCTGAGTATTCAGGGCAGACACATACGTGCACAAACAAAGCAGACTGGTCAGCTTTAAGAACCCCAGGGGAGCTGGACGGTGACCGTGTGAGGGACCTTCAAAGGCAAGAAGGTACTGCAACTCGTCTGGGACCAGGTATGGGGGTTTTCAATCAAAGCCGGGCAAGGCGGAAGCTAGGCTGGAGCGCGGAGACGGGAGCTCTCTCTTGAAACGCAGGGGAGCCACGGCGTGGCACGGTCAGCGGGCAGGGAGCATGGGGTGGCGTGGCACGGTCAGCAGGCAGGAGCATGGGGTGGCGTGGCACGGTCAGCGGACAGGGAGCATAGAGTGGCGTGGCATGGTCAGTGGACAGGGAGCCTGGAGTGGGCAACGGGGTTTGGGGAAGGACGCGGGCGAGTCTCATCTTGAATGAAATGTTCGGGCGCTCTGGGCCGTGTAAGCTGCCCACAGGAAACCCAGGAGGAAACAGGAAAGCAGAAGTGGAGTCTGTGGGACCTCAAGGCTGCAGCCTGAAGGGGACAGGCGGCCCGGGAAGCCGCAGGAGGTCACCAGAGAGAGGATCCGGGCAGCTGAGGGAGAGGCCGGGCGTGGCTGAGGTAAACAGGACAGAAAGATGGATGTACTCCACGCAGGAAGGGCCAAACAGGATGCCTAAACTGGTTTGTTTTCTAAATTACTGTTTCTATTTTATTTTATTTATTTTTGCTTTTCTAGATCGGACCCGGAGATGCTCAGGTGTTACTCCTGGCTCTACACCCAGGAATTACTCCTGGCGGTGCTGGGGACCATATGGGATGCCAGGGATAGAACCCGGTTTGCAAGGCAAATGCCCTCCCCACTGTACTATGGGGATCCCATGGGATGTCAAAAGATCACGTGGCCACCCACCTACAAGATGGTCAGACTTCCTTGTTAAGACCCTGAAGGAACGGTTTGAGGCTCTTCATATTCCTGAATCAACCAGATGCCATTGGGCTACATTGGCACGTGATAGGGTCCAATGGAAATGTTACTGGCGCCCGCTCGAGCAAATCGATGAATAACGGGATTCAAGTGATCAAGTGATCAAGTGACTGTACTATGGCTCCGACCCCTGTTTCATGTTTTAATCTCACATTCACATGTGTATTTATGTAGCCCATTAATGGCAAGACTGGACAAACAGATCTTACTTGTCTCTGATATACCATGTGTATAACAAAATTTTTATGGAAAAGTTTTTAATTACAATTTTTCAGAATAGACTATAGTACAATCTCACTTGCTAAAGAATAAAAACAAGAAAAATTTAGCATATATGCAGATATGTAGATACAAAGACATAGGACCAGTGTGTAAAATTTCCTCAATGACAAATTCTAAGATCCCAACAGTGGAGAGTTGTCCTGAGAAGGTGATTTTTTAAATTAAACATGCTACTTATATTTCCTTTATTCCCCCAAGAATCATTTGTCTAGTGTGAGACTAATAGCCAAGGCCAGGCAAAACATGGGCCAGGAGGACTTGTCAATGGTTGGGAACTACCACAAGTGTGAGGGAGTCAGAGGTTAGGTAAGACAGAGAAGGAACCAGAGTGCTAATAATTGTTGGAAATGGTAACACCAGACTAGAACTGAGCATTGAACGTAGGCAAAGGATATACATGATAATCACTAAATGTATATATCTCAAGGTAAGAGAAGGAGAAGAGAAGAAGAAGGAAGAGGAGGAAGAGGAGGAGGAGGAGGAGGAGGAGGAGAAAGAAAGAAAGAGAGAGAGAAAGAAGAGAGAGAGAGAAAGAAAGAACGAAAGAGAGAGAAAGAAAGAACGAGAAAGAAAGAAAGAAAGAGAGAGAGAGAGAGAGAGAGAGAAAGAAAGAAAGAAAGAAAGAAAGAAAGAAAGAAAGAAAGAAAGAAAGAAAGAAAGAAAGAAAGAAAGAAAGAAAGAAAGAAAGAAAGAAAGAAAGAAAGAAAGAAGAAAGAAAGAAAGAAAGAAAGAAAGAAAGAAAGAAAGAAAGAAAGAAGAGAAGAAGAAAAGTGCCTGCTATAGAGACAGGCTAGGGGAAGGGGGAGGAAATTTGGGGACATTGGTGTAGGGACATGTGCCCTCGTGGAGGGATGGGTGCTCGAACACCGTATGACTGAAACCCAATCAAGAACAGCTTTTGTAATTGTGCATCTCATGGTGGTATAATAAAAAATTTTTAAAAGGAATCATTGGTTATTTCATAACCAAAGCTTACAAATGTGGCTAAAGATTCATATTTTTGATATTTTTAATTTTTAAGGCCCTAAATTACTGTCTTGTGTTCTTATACCTTGAGTTTCTTACAGCATTGTTTCGGGTGGGTATTAAAGTCCATCTATCTTTGGGTCCCGACAGATAGAATGAAACGAAACACGCTGATCATGAGCAGGAACACTTCACTCAACTGGTTCTCAACTGGACATAAAGAAAACCACCCCTCCCCAGTCTCCTTCATAACAAGGCTGGGCGGCACCACGTTGGCACCCAGATAACAGAGCTGAAGCTCGGACACTTCATCTGCAGGAAGGGAGGTGAGGAGGGCAGGAGAAGCCCGGCCTGGCCTCCCTCTCCGTGGCCGTTCCCACGGGGTGAGAGACTACAGGCATTCTGTGGAAGGCAGTGGAAAGCATACGACCGGCTCTTTTCATCTGCGGTCACCACAGACACGCAGACAAGAGCAGAAGCGAGCCCGTGGGAGGCGCTGTCTTTCCACTCCCTGGCCCTCTTACCCAGGACAGAATCAGCACATTTCAAAGGCCCCAGAGAAGTCGATAGAGCAGCCGGGCTGCTGGGAAGGCCTCGCCCACACACGTGCAGGGAGCCTGTCTCCAGGCGCGACCCTCGGCGCCCACAAACAGCGGGACCCCTGCCACCCCGCCTGCCTGAGGGGACACTGCTCCTTACCTGTGGCCTCATTCAGTTGCAGACCCAGAAGTGCAAGAAAGGCAGAAAATAAATAAAGGAAATGCTTGTGACAACAACCACCGAGCACGAGGAGGCTGGTTTTCTTCCAACACTGAGAACTGAGGCACACGGGCTCACGTTTCATCCATCTTTATTTGGGTCACAGAAGTTCTGAATTGTTTCCGACACCTACTACCATGTTTGATCGTCATCAAAGGAGACTGAAGCACAGTTTCCTATACATGTGTTGGGATAATCCGGGTCATGTATATGCTTTACATCTGTACACATATGTCAGATCAATGTATTTAAAAAATACCCACGTGTTCTTCAGAGGGTCATCCCTGCTCTTACCAATCCCAGAACCATGATGATGGGCATGTGGACATGCTGACCTGTCCACAGGCATTTGTCCGGGGCTACCTCCCCACACTGGCCATCATTCAGAGGTCAAGAGAGCTGCTAGACTTTGCAACTTATACCGAAGAGTCCTGCCCAGAACTGCAAATAGCAGGCAAGACCACCGGGAGCCAAGGGCCTTTGAACCACCCACTCCATTTGGAGGCATTTTGTCACCCTCACAGCACCCAGAAGTAGCCCAGAAGAGTCGCCGTCTTTGTAGATAAAGGCGTGGCACAGAAGGCTGCCTCCCTGAAGCGCTATCTCCGGGCAGAAAGGCGGAGAACGAGTCCCAAACAGATGTGCTCTCCAGCCCCCCCTCACCCCCCACCCCACCCCGTGGCATCGGCCTATTCTTAGACTCCTAAACAAAGACCAGCGCTTCTAAAAAGGACCTGGAGAAGCAGAAGAACCCCAGGGGAAGGAAGTTCAGCTGGAGTCCACAAGGCTCTGGGCTGCGGGGACTGGAGCCAGTACAGCTCACGGAAGACATCACCGGAAGAAGTTAGGGGGCGACAGCACAAGCCTGGATGTGGGGCGCCCCGTGGGACCTTGGGGAAGACACAATGCGGCAGCTCTGCTGAAGACTTCGGACTGGAGGGGGCTGAAATGGCAGGGAGGTGGACGGATGACTCCCTGGGTCTCAGGAGAATACTAAGGGGACTCAACAAATATACATATGCGCGTGTGCGCACGCCTTACACGCCACACACACACGCCACACACACACACACACTCCTTTAAAAAGTTCAGTATTTTCAAGGTCATGATTCCGGGGAGCCAGTTTGTCCAGGACCGTCCCAGCTCTCCCCAATGTGCCAGGAAGGAAAAATCCCACTTTCCTCTATCTTGGCCCTTCAGCGGGGATGATTAAGGGTCACAGTCATCCAAGACACAAAAGAACGGCCGTCAAGTAGATGATGGCGGGCAAGAGACAGAGCACAACACTTCGGACAGCCTTTCCTCCCAAGTCGCGTGATACACGAGCAGTAACTCATCTGAGCTTGATGCCGAGGGTGGGAAAGTAAGCTCCCGTGGCCTCCATGGAAAACGATATGCAAGACTCCTCCCCAAGCGGAGAACAAACCTACCACAGGTGCCAGCAACACCTGTCCACGCCTTTGTCTGAAGGATGTAAATGGCTCATGGGAAGGGACATTTGCAGCCGCCTTCGCCCGTAGCAGCATCATTCACAAAAAGCCAAAAACACAGGCATTGAGCCAGATGCCCACACAGGACGGGGGAGGGAGAGGGAGGGGAATGTCTCTACCCCAACAGAATACTACTCTGCTGTTAAAAGAGCGAATAGTGTGTTTAAGAACAAAATGGATAAAACTTGAGGTGATCACGCCACGCCAGCCAGGAAGAGGAAGACCATTACCAGACAGAATTTCCTTGTATGTGGGACAGAAATAACTAAAAGCGAACTGGCAAAAATAAAGCCATAAAACTTACTTAGGAAAAAACCTAGTTTCCACCTTTAGTGAAACCATGGTAGTTGGGGGTTGGAGGTGTGGACGATGAGCGAAATAAAGAGCGGGGTCTGAGGCACGGGGCAGTGAGGCTGTACAAGGTCCAGTGCCAGTCTGAGTCGGCCTTGCGTTTCCCTGAGCCAGGCAAGGGGCTGAGTTCTGACTCACTGAGGCAAGCGGCAGCCCACAGGCCTCTGGGTGCCCGCGGTCGGGGGGTGTTGGTGGGGGTCTCTGACACACCTCAGGTTTCCAAGCACCATCTGAGTCAACAGTTCTGCGGCCCCTAGACAGCCGAAGGACAGGCTCGGCAGCGGCCGACCGGAGCTGATGGGTGCGGAGGTGGGGAAACTCAGTGCCAAGTTTCCGCTAAGTGAGCAGCTTTCTCATCATGACCCGGGCGGAGAAAGTGTGTACCCGCCTCCACACGGCAGGATGGGGGGGCCTGAAGGCAAGAACTCCAGGTGTCGCGTCCTCCTCCATACCAATGCCAGCAGTGATGACCCCTCCCCCAAGCCTGCGGACGCTGGGCCTCCCCTCCGTCAGCTGCCACAGGGGGCGCTCACAGTCTCAGGCTGCGCTCCTGGGATCCACACACACACCCAGGCGGGCCATCAGGGCTGTCTCCAGCACCCAGTCTTGCTCTTGAGGGGCTAGACTCCACCTTCGCCCCAGCCCCCAGCTGGAGTCCCCGAGAAGGATCTGGTAGGGAAATCGAATTCTCCTGTGGCTACCCTGCGCTGGCCACAATGCTCTCTGGTCACTGCGGGCCTCAATGGTCTCTGGCCACTGCTGGCCGCAATGTTCTCTGGCCACTGCTGGCCGCAATGGTCTCTGGTCACTGCGGGCCTCAATGCTCTCTGGTCACTGCTGGCCGCAATGCTCTCTGGTCACTGCAGGCCTCAATGGTCTCTGGCCACTGCTGGCCACAATGTTCTCTGGCCACTGCTGGCCGCAATGCTCTCTGGTCACTGCGGGCCTCAATGGTCTCTGGTCACTGCTGGCCGCAATACTCCCTGGTCACCGCACAGCCGAACAAGACTCCAACCTCGACCAGCGAACATTCTTGTACTTCTCTTTTTTGGGGGCTGTGAAGGGAGGGTGGGGTGCGGCATACAATAACAACTTTCAGCAGAGGAAACCCCCCAAAGCACAGGCTGACACCTGCTTCACCTACTGACCTTGTGACCCAATGGAAGGATCGCCAAGAACTAGATAAAAGAACTTTGCAGGTTACAAGGTACAAGGGGACAAAAGAGGGAGGGAGGGAGAGAGAGAGAGAGAGAGAGAGAGAGAGAGAGAGAGAGAGAGAGAGAGAGAGAGAGAGAGGACGGGAAATTTCCAAGCACAGGCCCAAAGGCAAGGCAGCAGGTAAGGGGCACCCTGGGGTGAACGTGGGGTACCCTGAATATTTGGAGTATTCATTAGTTTGGGAAATCCCCAGGCCCGGGCAAAGTTAAGCAGACCAAAATCACTTTTTCTCCAAAACATTCCTCAACTCAAACATGAATGAGACCAAATTATAAATAAAAGCCCCAAAGTGCCACCTCAAAACTTAAAGAGCCGAATGAGACCAGAGAGGACGCCTGGCCTGAGAAGGGCCCGGGTTCAACCCCCTCCACTGCAGCACAAATAGAACACAAAGGAGCGTCACCCTGAGGGAAACCTGTTCTCGCCCGCTCCTGCTCCTCCGGGGAGCAGGGACGCCAAGTCCATGTTCGGATCTCGTTCACGGACGCGTTTTCTAGCAGGGGCGTCGCTTCTGCACTCCGCTCTCCTTTCAAACTGAGCACGTTCCCCAACACCCCTGCCTGCTGAGACGCTCAGCTCCGAGCTGAAGGGCAGACCCTGTCATTCTGAAAACAGGGCAAGAATAATTCAGCGCCGTTCTTGTGATCACAGGGAATGCAATTACTCGCCGGCTGCCTCGGTATGTAGACCAAACCTTCTGCCGCAGTGTTGTGTGAGGCTGCTGTCGGGGCCGGCTTTGCCAATCTTTTCATTCCAACAGAAAGGACGCCAGAGTCTGGTGCCGAGTAAAGGATAATGAGGCAGAAGAGGTGGTCAGAGCGCTCTTTGTGGGGGATGCACCCCTCCGTGGATCTGGGGAGACAAAGCAACCTCGAGAGCCTGGGGCTTATGTCTCTGCTCACCTGGGACAGGCCATTCACTTTTTTTTTGCCTTTTTTTTAGGGTCACACTTGGGAAGGCTCAGGGGTTTCTCCTGGCTCTGCACTCAGGAATTACTCCTGGCGGTGCTCGGGGGACCATACGGGATGCCGGAGATCAGACCCGGGACGGCATGGGACCGGCTGCATGCAAGGCAAGCGCCCTACCTGCTGGGCTATCGCTCCGGCCCCTGGGACAGGTCATTTAAAGAGAGCCTTACAGCCGGTCCATGCTTCTGTTCGCTCATCCCTGGCTCTGAGGCTTCATAATTCGCAGGGAAATACTTGCCAATAGGCTACAGGAAGCGGGTGAAGACAGGGAAGCGGTGGCTCAGGAAAGCATAGGATCAACGCAGAGGAACGGCCACCTGCAGACGCACCTCCACTCAGATGAGAAAGACGGGAACAGGAAGTCCAGGGATAGAAAGTCCAGCAGGAAGTCCAGGGATAGAGCGGAGCAGGCGGCCAGGGCAGACAGGCCTGGACCGCCTTCCCAGCGCGGCGCACCACTCCACGGGCACTGAGCGCAGCCTTCCGGCAAGCTGAGACCACCGCGTCCGGGCCGGTGGAGGGGACCCGCGGTGCGTCCTGGCCCAAGAGCCAAGGCCCTCTGAGCGTGGCTGACACTCCCGGACACCGATCCTGCTGGCTCTCTCCCTCGGGACCCTCGCATCGCTGGAGCGGGCTCACACCCCGCCCCACTCCAGTTCTCTCTCCCAGGGGCGGCTGGGGGAGCAGCAGCCTTTGTCCCCTCTGGTGCCAGGAAGTAAGGGCCCTTCCTGAGCGCTGAGGGTGGTTGTGGGAATCTCTGAGCCGAAGAGCGGGTTTATAGTCAGTTGAGGCTCAGGAGTGAGGGCGGTGTCCCCGACTTTGAACAAGGTGTCCCATGGGTGCAGTCTGGTGGGCCTGAGGGAGTCGTGAGGTGGGGTGCTGGTGGCTGTCAGCGTGAGGAGGAAACCAGAGCGGGGACGTGGAGAGCACACATACTCACCCATACACACACTCTGACACTCACACTCACATTCGCACTCACTGTCACACACACACATCACACACCATTACACATATATTCACAGTCGTACATACATTCACAACCCTCGCTTACACACACTCTCATACTCCGACACACAATCACATACTCAGTTACACATCCAGATACAAAGTTACAGTTACACATTCACACACTCATACAGACACACACACACACACAAGCATACACACCGGCCTGAGCTGTTCTCTGAGTACAGTAACTCAGGAGCTGCTTCCTGGACTGACTCCCTGCCTCTTCCTTCCGAGCCTGCCCTGTCCTTCCGCCCGGCAGCGAACGGAACCCCACAGCAGGCCTTCCTTACGCCACACTGCGAGGGACAGGACGTGGCCATTGTGGTTGCCACAGAAGCAAACGCTCCTGGAGCAAGAGCACTTGCCTGCCCGGTCCCCTACCCGGCCCCACGGCTCTACAACGTCCACACAAACCAACACTTTCCCACACAGCCTGACCACCACCTGTGAACATGCCGTCCGGGGAATCCTGACTCCCAGAGAACCACCCCAAAGCCTTCGCCCCAGACCCAAGAGGGCATCCTACACCCAAGGCGACGGGTGTCAGTTCCGCTGACCGCCCCCTTATCTGACCTTCACCTGGATGCCCTGGGTGCTGGGTGCTCCACCACAGGTCGACCCCAACAAACAGAGAGGCCAGAGGCCACGGAACTGAAAGCCCACCCTGTCTCGGTTGGTATAGCTCTTGCAGCATGCGTGCAAGGCTGCCCCTCTGCAGGGCTGGGAGGGTGACCGCAGTGACCCCCAGCCGCACTGCAGGTCGGGCTGTCTAAGGGAGACAGCGGGGCCCAGCGCATTTCCGTTTCCTCATGGCCATGTTTGTTGTAGCTGCCTGGACTTAGCGGCCCGAGCGGTCTCTCTCCACGTGCGAGGAGTCAGCAATGAACAGCGGATCAGTGTATCCCACCCTGGACCCCGGGGACGGTTCTGATTCCCACTGCATGTGGGGCCATGAAGAGGAGTCCAGGAGCGTGGCCCAGGAGCATCTCCAGGGTCAGAGACGGAGGAATCACCGCCTCCAATCAGCATCGTCTGCACTGACCTTTCCCTGTGCTGCAAACATCCGGGTCTTGGCTGGCGGCCCAGGAGGAAATTCGGGGTGCGGGAGGGGAGGGCGCCCCTCCACAGACCGCACATCTCCCGCCGCCCACAGACGGGCCGGCCTGGAGCAGGGTCCGGGCTCCGCAGGCTGTCAAGGCATTTGCATTCTATGAAGCAAAAATTTGCATAAAACCAGAGCCAAGAGAGTTTGGCTGGGCCACACTCCTCCCTGCTGCTCTGGCCTCCGCTGCTGGCCAGGAGAGGGTGGACACCCCCCACCCCATCAGAACCGGCACGCCCACGCCCATCACGCCCAACAGTCTTGCAGGGAAGGTGAGGGCAGGGTGTCAGCCCTGCCCACCGTCACCTCTGCCAGAAGCTTCTCTGCCGCTGCCCACATAGCAGCCAGCCAGAGCCAGGGCTCGAACCACCGCGGCCCTGGGAGCCCGGCCCGGGGGGCGACCATGCTGCACTCCAGAAAGCCACAGGCACCACCCACAAAGCCGGGCAATCCCAGAGGATCCTGCCTCTGTAGAGCGACTTAGGGAGGGAGAACGCAAGAGTGTGCCTGCCCCAGAAGGTCAGCAGAGCAGAGACAGAACAGAGAGAGGCAAGAGTGGGCGGGGGGCTCCCACAGCAGACAGCTGAGCTTTGCACATGCGCCGACCCCCGCCCACCTGTCTCGTCTCCAGCCATAGGTGGAGGGTGGCGGCTCGCGTGCCCCCAAAGGCTGCGGCGCTGCTGGCGGGCCTTATTGACGCACGGAGGTCAACTAAGATGCTGTGTCTGGGCGGGCGAACGGCTTCCTGAACAGGCTTCTATGCGCCCTGCCGAGGCGTGTGGCCGCAGTGGGCACTTCTGGGAACTTGGACAAGCAGCTTCCCGGAAGTTCTGGGAGCAGAGAAGACGCAGACCCCCTCAATGCCCGGTCCAGGCTGTGACGGTGGGGGTAAAATCCCAGCCCACCCCCCCACCCCCGCCTGGGATTCTCTCAGGGCCAGGAGGAAACTGCCCCACCCTGCGCTGCTGTCAGGTGCCAACGTGCTCGTGCTGTGGAGGGCACAGGGCCCCTGGTTTGTGCCCCAGATGGGAGCTCTCTGGGGTCCTCCCAGCCGTCCCTGGCATCTCCGTGTCCTGCGCTCACGAGGAGAGTCAGGGACGTGCGCCCCTCCCTCTGCTGCCCTGGTGCACCGCCCATTCTGTGTTATTCTGGGCGTCCTACCCGTGGGGAGCTGGGCGAGGGGCAGGTGTCCCCGTCCTGGAGCCCAGCCCTGCCGCCACCCCATGGCCACGTCCGTCTTTGCCCGCTGGCCCTCGGGAGCACCATATCCGGTCACGTCGCTCACTGGGGTCCCAGAGACGCTCCCCCCCAGCTTTCTGCCTCCAGGTCAAACCTGCGTTCCCAGGGTGAGCCTCAGGACCTCTCACCCGCCCCGGCCCTTCCATCTGGTCCCGCCCAGCCCCTCCTTCACTGCTGATCCTCTAGCTTAGCCGCAACCACCAGACCCTGCGACACCTCCTCCATGAAGGCCTCCATCAACCATCTCAGGTACATGCCCCTGGAGGTCATCCTGGTGGTCACCTGGGCCTAGGCACACCTCCTCCACAGGTACCCAGTGACCACACTGGTGGGCAGGTGAGGTCACAAGGCCGTGGCATGTTCAGAGCCTTCTCAGGAGCCCAAAAGCCTTCGGGTCCCAGGGGTGGGGGGCAGGACTCTGCCGGCCGTGCAGGTGTCAGGCGCCAGGCCAGGCCTGCTATTCTAAACACGCCAGCAATGTAACAGCAACACCCGACAGCGATCACCCGACAGCAACACCCGACAGCAACACCCGACAGCAACACCCGACAGCGACATGCCTCTGCCAGAGGCACCAGACCCCAGTGCAGTAGGCCAGGCCCCCGCGCCGCCCTCCTCTCCCCAGGAACGTGGGGGCAGGAGGGGCGCGGGGACCCCGATGCCACCCCAGGACACGCAGGCTGGCCGCGTCTCTTCCCACCCGCGTGGCTTGGCTTCCGTCTCGTGCCGGGTTCTGGAATGAATCATTTCGCGTAAGTGGATTTTTCAGATGACTGCAGCCTAAACTTTCCAAAAATGTGAACCATTTGGAAGGGAGAGATTTCTGAAGTGTGCTGCCCACTTTCCCTGAACCCGTGAACCCTTCCTGGTGGAAAGGACCCTGACTGCGCCCCAGGGGCACGGTCAGCAGTGTTGGGGGTCTGCCCGGTGACGCGCCATCCCCTGAGGACCCTGAGAGGCGGCGGGGAGGACTCTCCCATCACCACTTGCAGGCCCCCGCTGGCGGAAGACAGCGCTCTCACGCCCTTCCTGTGCCGGCGCTCTGCCTTTCTGCTCTGTCACGTCTGTTTTTATTTTGGAGCCACTCTCGGCATGTGTGGGACCAGATCCTGACTCTGTGCTCAGGTCTCTCCTGGTGGCAATGAACCTGCGTCACCTGCATGCAAACAGGTGACCTCACCCACCTCCTCCGCTGAGTCTCGGCCCAACCAGGCTCTTTCAGGAGTGGTGGGCGGGAGGGGGCATGTCAGAGGCTATTCCCGACTCCGCACAAGGCTTGCTCCTGGCTCTGTACTCAGGGATTGCTCCTGGTGGGGCTTGGAAAAACAGCAGCCGCATGCAGGCAAACGCCTTCCCCACTGCAATAGCTCCCTGGCCCCAGGGATGAGACTCTCAAAGGAAAGCGTGGTCCTTGCCAAGAGAGGAAATAATGCACCGCGTGAGAAATATCTTTGAAAAGTCAGATTGGGGGCCGGAGAGATAGGCCCAGCGGGTAGGGCGCTGTTTTGCACGCGCCGCCCATGCCGGCCTGGGTTCAATCCCCAGCATCCCATATGGTCCCCGAGCACCGCCAGGAGTAATTCCTGAGTGCAGAGCCAGGAGAAACCCCTGAGCATTGCCGGGTGTGACCCAAAAAACAAAAAAAAAAAAAAAAGAAAAGTCAGATTGGAAAATAACTGTCCCTTAGAAAGAAACAGGGACTGGAGCGATAATACAGGGGGAGGGAGTCTGCCTTGTACGCGGTGACCCGGGTTCGATCCCCCACATCCCATATGGTCCCCTTAGCAACACTAAGAGTAATTCCTGAGTGCAGAGTCAGGGAGGAACCCCTGAGCATCCCCAGGTGTGACTCAAAAGCCAAAAAAAATAAACAACCAAAAGAAATGAAACTTTGGTACATGCTACGAGGTGAACCTCATTCACATTTAGAGTTTTTCTTTGTGGGGCGGGGTTGTTGCTCTCCTGGGATGTTGGGGGACCATGTTCCAGGGATGGAACTGGGCTTCTGCATGAAAAGTATGTGCTCCAGCGGGCTGCCCCGCTGCCGGCCTGCCCGAGAACATTATACCAGTGCAATGGGCCAGGCGCAAAGGGCAGCTAGTACATGACTCTCTCGGTCAGCCCGCAGGAAACAGCTATGGGGAACTGGGGTGGGGGGATAGGCGAGGCGTGGGAGACTTATGACCTGGGGACAGAGCTGAGTTCTGGGTGGACGATGACCCCTAAGAAGGGGCTTCATGCCACAGAACTGAGAAACACAAACTATGGAAACGGAAAATTTAACGACTCGTGTCTGCCTGCATGGAAAGACAGACAAGCAGACCCCCGAAGAACGACGGCCAATCCCTTCCACATCCTTCTTCCTAGCAGGGCTGTCGAGGGGAGACCCTAATTTCCAGCAGGGGAGTTTGGAGGGCTGCCGCCTACCACCAGCAGAAGGGCATTTCCGCATCCGCGGTGACCTGCGGGAGAGCTGGGTTTCTCAGGAGTGACCGACCCCAGCAGGGGCAGGGAACTGGGACACCCATCCTGGGCTCCAACCCTGATCCAACGTACCCTGGTCCAAAGAACAGGTCCTGTTTCAGTCATCACAGATACAACCAGGTGGGGACCGGGGTTAATGATCTGATGTTATCAGGATTTAAAGAACTTTACTGGACACGTGCACACACAGCGCACGCACGCACACGCACACACACACACACACACTACGCCGCGACGCTCGCACGCACGCACGCACACACACACACACGCCACGCTCGCACGGACGCGCACGCACGCACACGTGCACGCAGAGAGAGCTCAGGAGTGACAAGTTCGATCCTCAGGGCTGCATGGCGTCCTGAGTGCCCTGGCACTCCCCACCCACTAACACGGCAACACTGGGCTTTAGCATCAAACCAACAGCCCCAACAGTGGGGCTGAGCATTCCCTGGAGGTATCACTTGCCTCTCCCTGACCACAGAACGGGAGCCCTGGGGAAAGTCCAGCTAGTGGGGCCACAGTTTAGAAATGAGAGCATTTGGCTGAGGTGGGCTTAGGGCAGATCCAGCCCAGAGGCCAGAGAAGACACTGAGGTATGTGGCCGGGCCGGGCCTGGCCGCCAGGGCTGGAACTTCTCTCCCCTTAATGAAAGGTTCCGACTGTCCTGCGGCC
The DNA here is from genome assembly GCA_021461705.1 of Cryptotis parvus. NCBI lineage: Eukaryota > Metazoa > Chordata > Mammalia > Eulipotyphla > Soricidae > Cryptotis > Cryptotis parvus. The sequence continues at coordinate 19,851 of JAJIBD010009229.1, forward strand.
ACACAGAATTCCCCATTTCTGCTTCCTCATGAAATGCCGTGAAGTTCTACTCTGAGGCGTTACTGCGAGTTATCCAGCGTGTTGTGTTGCCTGCAAGAAGTGCTTGACCGTTTTTTTTAATTTAAATATTTAGCTTAGTAAGCAAATGGGGAGGGGGATTTTTTTTCTGTGTTTTTTTTCCCCTTTTCAAATCTGAGTTACTGCTGGAGGCGGTTAAGGCAGAGGGAGTCAGGAAAAGGAGCGGTGGGCTTCAGAAGCGTTTCCGATCATGTCAGGAGGCCTTACTTTATGCTGCCTTTAAGATAGTAGTTTCCTGACCCCTGCTCTGGGGGGGGGGGGGCATCCTGTTATGGAAATGTGGGTGCTGGAGCCAAAGGCCTCCAAATTCACCTAGGGGGGTGGTGGAATCTCTCCCTCTCCCAGCATGTGGCAGTTTTGTTTAGGAATAGAATAAAATTGACGACTAGATATAAAAACAGATACATCATCATCTTGTAAACTTGAGTGACGTGTCATTCCACCTCTGGGCTTTGGAAAAACACGAAGGTCATGCCTAAAATAAGAGCGCCAAGGAGCCAGCAGGCGAAACCGCAGGCTTCGTCCACCTTTTGATTAAGGCATTAGGCAGGTCGCAACTGGACAGTGAGATCACGGCGCCCGAGCAGGGAAGGCGCCTGTGTGCTTGTTGCCTGGGAGACTGTGCACGCGTGAGCGCACGCCCACACACACACACACACACACACACACCATAACCCACACACATACATCACACACACACACCATAACCCACACACATACACCACACACACACATACCATAACCCACACACATACCACCACACACACCATAACCCATAACAAACTCCACACACAAACACCACACACACCCACATACCCACAAACCCTTCACACAATACCCTCCCAAAAATCCCCACTCAAAAATACACCTACCACACACGTACTTCCACACACAACCTAACACAACACCCCCCACACCATATCCACATACCCCCATATACACCACCCATACACACACAATACCCCAGATACACATGCACATCTACACACATCCACACCATACACAAACACCACATACACACAACACTCTCAAAAACAGATCCCCACTCCCCATGTACCCCTCATGCAACAGCCTCTCCAGATACTACACAATCACAAATACACCCCCCCTCTCCACACCCGACCTAACACAACACCCCATAAACACCCTCCCACATACACCCAACAATACCCACTCACACATACACCCTTTCCATCCATCTCCACATACACACAATCAAAACACACCCATACACGCCCACACGCACTCCAGATACACTACACACTACTCACACCCAAACATACCCTCTCACACACTCTATCCACCCACACTTATCCCACCCACACCCCACGCAACACACACACAGTGGCCTTGGGAGAGCTTCTCAAACACGTGCCTGGTCTTAGGGAGCAGTGATTATAACGTACTTTTCCCAAGTGTGTGCGCTCTTGCTCTCTCTTTCCGTCCTCTCTCCCTCTTCCCTCCTGTCTCTCCCTTTCTCTTTTGCCTCCTCTCTCTCTCTCTCTCTCTCTCTCTCTCTCTCTCTCTCTCTCTCTCTCTCTCCTATGAAAACACTATTTTCAATCTGTGCTGTAAAAGATGGCACCACTTAGTTACAAGAGTTCTGAGCACCATCCACTCTTACAGAAACAGAGAGGGCAGGGAAGTGTCTCAGAAGCACAGCACACGTGACGCCCGGCCTTCACCCCGCACTGCACAGAGGCACTGATGAAGCCACCCAAAGCTTAGAGGGTGCGGGCCATCATTATTTCTAAATAACTTCGTTTTTCTCTCTTTTACGTAGCTAACTTTCAGACCTGCATGCGGCTGACCCTGGTTCATCCCCAACACCACATGAGAGTGATCCCCAAGAACAGAGCCAAGAGTAGCTCCCAAATCTAACTTTCCAAGGACACCAATCACGGTTCACCTGCCAAAGAAAGAGGTTTTGCCTCTCTCTAGGCAAAGTTACTTGACTCTGCAGAATTCATTTCCTCATTCATGACTCCACTTCCCACCCTCCGGAAGAGGTTACTGGGGTTAAATAATCTCCTATCCATAAATGTCTTAAATCCAGGGTCTGGCATATAATGAGATCCAATAATTGCTATTTCCTTCCTTCCTCCTGATTTTCATGGACTGCGGCCAATGGCCAATGCTATGATAAATGGAAACGGGGCAAACGGGGAAATCAGAAGAAATGCTCCGGAAGTACTTTTACTTAACATGGTAAAAAGTCCCCAAGCACCCCTGCTGGTGGCCTCTCCGCCTCCCACAAAAGGCATAAGTATTTTATAATTTGATCACGTCCATGGTAACCCCGCTTTAAGCTACTGTATTGCCTGAATTACATACGTACAACACATACATACATGTCAAGGTTGAACACTATGGTTTCAGGTGTTAATAAAAGTCACTTACGTGCTGACAATTGTCGAGGGTACTAAGTGCCAACCTAGAACTGAGCATCAAATACAGGCAAAAGGACACACATGAGAACCCTTTAATGTATGTTCTGTAGTCCATAGTCTGAGGGGAAGGAAGGAGAGAGAGAGAGAAAGGGAAAGAAATGGGGAACCTGCCATGGAGGGGGCTGGGGGAGGGGGAGGGAACCGGTAATTGGTGGTGGGAGATGGGCACTGGTGGAGGGGTGGGTGCTGGAACACTGTATGACCAAAACCCAGGTATGAACCTTTTTAATTGTGTATCTTTGTGATTGTGTATCTCAAGGTGGTATAATAAAATACTTTTTTTAAAAAAAGAAGAAAAAAAAAAAGAAAAAATAAAAGTCACTTATCCTCCCTGGTGTAAACAGAAATACTCTAAGATGAACCCCAAAAACTTAACCTTAAAGAAGTCGGTATGGAAGTTTAGTTAGATATACTGTGAACTGTGCTCTAGTGATGAAAAAAGAAAACAAACAAAAACGAAGGCACGATGGTCGAGCATTCTGTGTTCACAGTGAAAATAGGAAAAAATCTTTCAGATGGGTGAAATGTAAGTGAAACAGACATAAAGCTTTCAACATAAGAAAGTATGCCGTTTCCCCTAAGATACTGATTTTCCTTTTTTTTTTTTTGCTTTTTTGGGTCACACCCGGAGATGCTCAGGGGGTTACTCCTGGCTCTGTACTCAGGAATTACTCCTGGCGGTGCTCGGGGGACCATATGGGATGCCGGGGATCGAACCCCAAGCCGGCACAGGCCGGCTGCGTGCAAGGCAAACGCCCTACCTGCTGGGCTATCGCTCCGCCCCGACGATACTGATTTTCATCTGGTATATTCTATCAGGTTATAGACAACTAATCCAAAATGGATTATTTCAGCAGAGCGACTAAAAAAGAGCCTCCCGCCCCTCCCGCCACGCCTTACGTCACTGCTGCATCTCGGGACATCACTGGCTGTTCGCCATCACTGGCCTGACCCTGCCTTTGGTGAGGCTTTGCCAGAGCTCCAGCATCTATTAATGTAAAGAGCGATGCTGACCTCACAGCCACGCACCCTTCAGACCACACAGAAACCGTACTGTACCTCAGACTGAACTCTGTTCTTAGCCAGGTTCTGTAGGTTACATCAGGAGCGCCAGGATGGGAGAGAGGAAGTGAGTAGGACGCTTGCCCGGCACGCAGTAGACCCTAGTGCGCAGGGATCGCTTCTGATTACGATGCGAGGAATAAGCCCCTGGGCACCTGTCTTGTAGGGTGGCTGCTGAGCTCGCAGGGTCAGCAGACACAGCCTTGCCTTTGGAAACTTGGAAATCCTCCAGCGAGGCAAGACATTATGGTTTTCTTTAATTTCTTTTGCTACCTGAAGGATCGTTCTCTGAATAGCACCTTTCGAGGTCAAACTCTTTCTTCCAGTTCACATTTATGAGTGGCCTGTGGATGGGTTTAGCCGTGAGAACATCAGCAAAGTCACGTTTCTCAAGCAGGTTGAAAGGAACAGGAGGCAATAAGCAGTTACAAGGAAAAGTCGTCTACCATCAGAAGCCAGATCCTGTCCTCGGTAGGGAGTCAGGAAAGCCCAGGCACCGGGGCAGAACCAGCCATGTCTGAGAACACTTCAGCCCCGTGAGAGCCTCCCGGAAGTGCCCTCTGCCCGGTCCACCCTCTGCCCACAGCTGACCACAGATGCCATATTCCCGGCCTGTCCCTGAGGCACCTGCCTGGTGCCTGGCACTGAATGGAGAGGAGGAAGAATAGACAAGTTCCAGAACAAACCGCCCGGGGGACACCCATGAGCAATGCTGGCCAGCCTGTGATGCTGTGACCAGGCCCTGGCCGCCTTCTTCAGCTGCCCACCCCGATCTCCCCCAACACAGCTCCTCCAGCATCCGCTCTGCTGCCGGAAGCTCCTTCCCTAGGCCCATTAGCACCTTCCTTCCTTCCTCCGGCTTCTCTTCTCTGCCATCCCGCTCTCCAAGGGCAGATGCTGTTTGACCAGCTTCACCCCCAGGTGAGAAGTCACCGTCCCCAGCCATGCCCAGCATCCACAGCCACGCCCAGCATCCACAGCCACGCCCAGCGTCCACAGCCACGCCCAGGGTCCAGCAGCACGTTCTCGGTACATCAAAGAACCGAAGGCACGTGGTACAAATGGGTCACTCATCCTGTCCTGTCTGCGGGCATCTATGTGGCCCGTGTGTGCACATATATGTAGCATGTGCAGACAGGGGAGGGTTGGGGGGTGACGGCGCATGGAAGACAGCATACACAAGTAGGACACTGCGTGTCCCTTAGCTAAACTCTTACCACGTGACAATCGACAGGATGGTTTCTAAAATTTCTTTTTTTTTTTCTTTTGGTTTTCGGATCATGCCCGGAGACACTCAGGGGTTACTCCTGGCTCTGCACTCAGGAATCACTCCTGGCAGTGCTCTGGGGTCCCTATGGAAAGCTGGGGATCGAACCCAGGTTGACCGCTGCAAGGCCAGCAACTCTCCACTGGGCTGCCGCTCCTCTCTCAACAGGATGGTTTCTTATATTCGCATCAAGGATTTATTCATCGAATGACCCAGTGCGAAAAAAAAAAAAAATCCCAAGAACTCACTAGGAATCACAGAGATACAAGTCGGGGACCTTCGTGTTTAGTTTTGTTTTTGTTTTTGTTTTTGCTTTTTGGGTCACACCCAGCAATGCTCAGAGTTTACTCCTGGCTCTTCACTCAGGAATTACTCCTGGCAATGCTGGGGGACCATATGGGATGCCGGGAATCGAACCCGGTCGAACCGCATGCAAGGCAAACGCCCCTACCCTCTGTGCTCCGGTCCCTCGTGTTTAGCACAAGGCTATCCTTCCGGCGCTGCCCGCTGAGGGCCAACCAGAGAGAGATGTTTGAGGAGAGAGCTGAGAGTCTTATCTCCTATCAAATATTCCAACCCCCACCCCGCCATCATATTTGAAAACCACCAATTTACTCATTGGTCATGCCCTTTCGAGACTCCTTGCAAAACGTATTTTCAAAGTCCACGTGACATGTACTTTCATCAGTTAATTTTTAATTGAGCCAAATATTAAATGCTCACATGAACCAGACAAAGCGTGTTTAGCTACTGATTCGCAGTGACAGCTTGTGTTATTCTCACACACAGGCCAAGCATGAAATAGAAAACTAATAACCCCTTAACTGTCTTCTCAAGTATCATTTATGGGAAAGAAAACTACATTCAAAGGAAACTTGTGTAATGCCTGTCATCCCCCTGGGCCGCAAGCTGTTCCCGAGAAGAGAAGCTCATTTTTCTCACGGGTACGGACGAGCTCAAGAGTGCCACCGTCACTGGATGTGTTCATTAAGGAGGACTCTGGTAGAAGCCAAGGGCACAGACACTCGGGAGAGCAGGCCAATTATCTGGGTGTCCTTTATAATGTGAAGTTTCTGAATTCTCTCATAGATAAGGCCCTCACAGAGGGTCTGGCAGAGCTAACATAAGGCGCAGATGGCCATGGAAGGAACGAAAGGACCGACGGGGCCAGGAGAGCCGGCAAATTCGCTTGTGGTTTCATTCATGGGGACAAACCAGTAAGCTGACACATCCCTCTTGCTAAAAAGCCCCTGGAGAAGGACGGCCCAGCCTCGCGACCGGTAAACAAGCCCACAATCGCTCTCACGCTGTTGACAAATGACGAGCAACCACGCCGGAGTCTGCCTCACGCCAAGGGATGAGTCTCTGAACACAAATTCTGCAGCTCTTCGGGACGCAGAAGGCCGTGAGCCTCCGCCACAGTCGAGAACTTGGCTCAGAGCTGCCGGGTCCCGGCTCGAGCCCCTGGTGCTCTCCTCTCACTGGTCACTAGCCAGAGAAACGGAAACCTCAGAGGCTCTCACCGCAGGACACGCGCCGCAGAGCCGAACAGCACCTCTGACGGGCCATGGAGAAGGCCGAGGGCATCACTCACCCCTATGACTTTTATACTGCAGTTCTTTATTATTATTATTATTATTTTCGCTTTTTGTTTCATGCCTGGCAACGTGCAGGGGTTCCTCCTGGCTCTGCACTCAGGAATTACCCCCGCAGTGCTTGGGGGACCATATGGGATGTAGGGGATCGAACGGCCGCGTGCAAGGCAAATGCTCTACCCGCTCCGGCCCCAGCTGCTGTCTTTTGCACTAAAGCTGCAACACTGATCAGAAGGGAATAAAAAAACACCTCATTGCCCTATCAGTGCCTTGCCTGGTCCAGTATTTTGCACGAGGTGGTGATAAACAATCCCTGAATTGAAGAGTTTTGATCTGGCTTAAGGTAGGAAACATGAGGACAGAGAGTCATGTGACATATGTGTAGATGGTATGTGCCAGGCATGTAGAGATGCCACATACACGTGTGTATGCTTGCTCACGCATGCAGACTCTGTGTGCATGCATTCGAGAGAGTGTATTCTTTGTCCAACATTACTCTTACACTGACATTATAAAATGACAACACGTGGCCATCGGCAGGCTAGTGTCTGGTGTTTAAGTAACAAGAACTAGTCAGTGAGAGCTGAATGTTTAAGGCAGTGAAGAGCCCTGATTTCTCTTCAGGTATTGACCGCTTCAACTCAAGGACGAGAGGAAGTTCCAACACTTCAAAGCCGGCTCTCTTGTTTCACGCCTATTCAGTATTTACGATCTGTGGGATGAGGCACACACTCTCGCTGAGGGGGAGTTTCATGCCCAAGTGTCTCTCACACGGTGATTAGCTCAGTAAACAATCGTGTGTGCATCGGCTAGCTGTTACGCCAGGTGCGGGGCTCAATTTAATGGGGGACTAGTCCCTTAAATGAGCAAGTCCAGTGAAGGAGAACATGTTGATTTTATCCGCCCAGAGCTTCAGATGAAGGCTTCACTATGAAGCCCAAAGTGTTGGGCTATGGGACCAACACTAATTTGATGGAGTTCGCTTCACTTTGAAGGAAGCGAAACAGCGGGGCTGGGGGAGTCAACTTCGGAACAGCCAAGGTCCCTGTCAGCTGTGTGACCCGATCGGCAGGAATCCTCAGAGGCCTTGGGGGCGGACAGCAGGCGGACAGCAGTGCCCAGGAAGGCTGGACCAGCGAGCAGCTAGGACCCCTTTGGGAGCAAAAGAAGAAAACGGGACAGCTCATGGTCTGGGGTGAAGGCCGACTGTATTCTCCCTTGTGGCCAACTGCTTACTGAGATTTTCCACTTGGATATCCTTGGAAGTTCAAGTTGAAAACATCCAAAATTCATTTCGTCATCTCGCCCCCAGGAGACGCGGTCACTGTACTTACTCCTTTCTCTCGTCAGGACAGCGTGAGGGTTTGGAAGGAGCTGGGTGCCCACCTGGGGTCCTAAGGCCTTTGCTTTGATCCGCTCCCTCCCTCAAGACTCTCAAACCTCAGCCACCATCCTCTGTGGAGGCTGCCTATCTCTCTCTCTCTCTCTCTTCTCCCTCTCTCTCTCTCTCTCTCTCTCTCTCTCTCTCTCTCTCTCCTCTCTCTCTCTCTCCCTCTCTCTCTCTGTCACTTCCTCTCTCTCTCCGTCACTTCCTCACCCCCCACTGACTCCCACCTGTGACTCCCACCTGGTCTTCAGCCTCCAATTACATCATTTCCCCGAAGTCCCCACCTGGTCTCCGAGCCTGGGAACAGTCTTTCATCACGTAAACTCACAATTTAGGACCCACTGGGATGTCATGAGCGAACTTCGATGCCTCAATTCCCCAAGCGAGTGCTGTGCTGGCCTCTCCGAGTCCTTCTAGTCCCAGTTCCTACAGACACCCTCCCCAGAGACACCCTCCCGCACAGACACCCTCTCCCGGAGACACCCTCCCCCACAGACACCCTCTCCCACAGACACCCTCTCCCACAGACAACCTCCCCACAGACAACCTCCCCCCCACAGACACTCTCCCCCACAGACACCCTCTCCCACAGACACCCTCTCCCACAGACACCCTCCCCCACAGACACCCTCTCCCACAGACACCCTCTCCCACAGACACCCTCCCCCACAGACACCCTCTCCCACAGACACCCTCTCCCACAGACACCCTCCCCACAGACACCCTCCCCCCACAGACACCCTCCCCCACAGACACCCCCCCTCCCCACAGACACCCTCTCCCACAGACACCCTCCCGCACAGACACCCTCTCCCACAGACACCCTCTCCCACAGACACCCTCCCCACAGACACCCTCTCCCACAGACACCCTCTCCCACAGACACCCTCCCCACAGACACCCTCCCCCACAGACACCCCTCTCCCACAGACACGCTCTCCCACAGACACCCTCTCCCACAGACACCCTCTCCCACAGACACCCTCTCCCACAGACACCCTCTCCCACAGACACGCTCTCCCACAGACACGCCTCTCCCACAGACACCCTCTCCTACAGACACTCTCTCCTACAGACACCCCTCTCCCACAGACACGCTCTCCCACAGACACGCTCTCCCACAGACACGCTCTCCCACAGACACCCTCTCCCACAGACACCGCTCTCCCACAGACACGCTCTCCCACAGACACTCTCTCCCACAGACACCCTCCCCATCTCCTCTCAACCATCAGATCACAACCATCAGTTCAGATCCCTTCTGGGCCCACCCAATTCTCGTCCTCCACAGAGAAGGGTCTTTGTTTTTGTTTTATTTTGGTTTGGGGCCACACCTTGCGGTGCTCCAGGCTGACTCTGGAACTCCTCGTGGGTCTCCGGGAGCACACGGGGTGTCAGAGTCCGCACCTGGCAAGCGCCCTCCCCCTCACTCTCACTCTGGCCCCTAACCCGGGGTCTTAAACTCTCTCCACTCGCAACCCCTTCCCTAGACCTGAGAAATTTTGAATGTGATCCCCAGCTTAAAAATAGGTATACATCATGCACTTACGACAATGAATCAGGGATTTACTGTAAGACTTGTTTTGCGACCCCCCCCCCCATGGCATACCCGCACCCCACGGTGCAGGGCGGTAGGAGCTGAGGGGGCTCCCCCGTCTCATGACGAAATCCCTTTAGACAAAGGTCATTGCACACATTCTCTAGTTTGCTGTCTGGGGGCGCAGCCGGGCTCAGGGCCTCCACTCCCCTGCTCTATGCCTAGGGACCACTCTGGAAACCCCACGCGCTGCGCCTGTGCAAACTCAGGTCCCGCGTGGCCGGCAAGCACCTCACCCATGTCTCCAGCTCAGCGGAAAGGCCTGAGCATAGAGTTAGTCTCCAAAACTAAAAACAAGCCCTTTTTTTTCAACAAAGAAAGCTAGTGTGTATGCTATAAAAAACAGACCTTTTTATCATGTTCCCTCCCTCTCCCATTGCTGTCTTGGTTCTCAGGGCTAAGTTTTGGCAACAATGGTTCATTTTCCTTTGAAACTTCTTTTTTTCTTGGGGCCACACTCAGCGATGCTCAGGGGTCACTACGAGTCTGCACTCAGGAATCAAACACCTGGCGGTGCTCACGTGACTATGTGGAGCGTCAGGGAGCAAGCCCGGTGGACCGCACGGAGAGCAGCAGACTGACCGCTGTGCTCACTCCAGGCCCCGCTTTGAGCCTTCTTCCAATTTTTTTTTTTTTTGCTTTTTGGGTCACACCCAGCAATGCTCAGGGATTTCTCCTGGCTTTGAACTCAAGAATTACTCCTGGCGGTGCTCGGGAGCCATATGGGATGCCGGGGATGGAACCCGGGCTGGCATGGGGCTGGCCGTGCAAGGCAAACGCCCTACCCGCTGGGCTATCGCCCGGCCCTTCTTTAATTTTTTTATCTCAGTATTTAGCAAGTGGCTCCATCTCATCATTCTAATAATTTAGTTATAAAATAATTAAAAATTAATAAAATAATTTTTAGTTATGAAACAAAATGGCTGTCAGCCCTTTACAAAATAATAATAATAAGGAAGCTGGCGGAATTCCACAGAGGAAAAGGCAGCGGAGATAGTCGTGAAATGTTTGACTCCAGAGTGCCAACCTCACATCCTGCTTTATTAGGGGGAGTTTTAAAAAATTGGTCCCTACAGCTGGACTGGTTGGAGAGGCATTTTATGCCTATACTGACTACAAATAAGGCTTAGGTCGAGAGGTAGCTAAAAGGCAGTGAGGAAAATCAAGTATTTTTCCTATTTTCCTTCAGAAAATCCTGATGTCACTGAGTGAAGTATTTGGCTCCGGTTCCGACTCCGAGTTAATACACAGACATAACAGAAAAAAAGTGCCAAGACAGATTTGGAGAAATTCAAGATACGAGGACGTGCAACCGTGACCGCTTGATTACAACGCCAAGCGTCAAGCGTCTTCAGCTCTGTACTTTCTCAGTTTCAGAAATGACACTGAAAAACAGAGAAATACAGTCACTTGGAACAATCATGAGAGATGTTTTGGTCTCAATGGAAAAAAAATCTCCCTTGAAACGCTAAAAGCTTCACTTGACACGGTGGGTCTCGGGTTCTGGGGAGCCAGTAAAGCTAGAGCAGTCAGAAGTTTCTGACTCATGTGGAAGCCCTCAGAGAGCGGATGAGCTGATCATTAACTAAAAATGGAAAATGGCTCCATCCCTAAATTTCTGAAGGAAAACCAGGAGTGGAAGGGAGCACACATCGTCCAAATAAAGACTCTGTCCTCTGCCTTGAGCCTGAGAGGTATGTGCACCGCGTGGAGAACCTTCCAGAGATGAGGCGAATCCACACCTGGACCCAAGAAAAGCCCCAGTGACGGAGTCTCTGCTATAAAAGGTCACACCAGTACAGCGGGGAGAGCCCCTTCTTTCTTTCTCTTTTTTTTTTTTTTTTTTGGTGGGGGTGGTGTCAAACCAGACCATGCTCAGGGATTACTCCTAGCTCGGCACTCAGGAATTACTCCTGGCAGTGCTCAGGGACCATACGGGATGCGAGAGATGGAACACAGGTGGCTGCATGCACGGCAACGCCCTCCCGCTGTGCTATCGCTCAGGCCGGAGAGTCCCTTTCTAGGGTGTCCCTGAGGGGTTTGGGGGAAAGTCCTCATGGGTTAGCAACTTTAGTTAAGGTCGGTGAGTCACAAGTTAGCTGAGGCCAGACAGAAGATCCGGCCCGCAAAGAGCAGGCGAGCACAGACCCTGCCAGCAGATTCTGTCTCCCCGCACGGGCAGGCCAGAAGGCAGGCTAGAGCAGGGAGGAGGGTCTAGCCTGGCCGAGCCCCTCCTGCTCCCTCTTTTGGATTTGGGGCACAGGTATTGTCTTGCCCTGATTCTGACCTTCGCAGGGGCGGCACCTCGGAGCCCGCCAGGAGGAGCAAGCAGGAAGCTGAGGTGCCCACGAGAAAGCCCAAAAGGATTCGGGAGACCCAGGATCTGGGACATTCACTCCTCCTCCCGAGGAAGGTGGGCTGGGTTTATCTGGAAGCCAAAGAGCAGAGAAATCTTCCGGGCAGGGCCGGAGCGATAGCCCAGCGGGTAGGGCGCTTGCCTTGCACGCAGCCAGCCTGTGCCAGCCTGGGTTCGATCCCGACATCCCATATGGTCCCCCAAGCACTGCCAAGAGTAACTCCTGAGTGCAGAGCCTGGAGAACCCCCTGAGCAATGCTGGGTGTGACCCAAAAAAAAGCAAAAAAAAAAAAAATTAACAATCTTCCGGGCACCAGAGGACTCAGCACTGACCACAAGACCTAGCAAAGAGGATTTTTGTCCAGGGCAGGAGGGAGAGTGCGGCAGTCAGGGCGCGGGCCACGCAAACAGCAGACCCAGGTTTGCTCTCCGCCACCCCACGGGGGTTCTCCCAAGCCGTGCCAGAAGGGATCCCTGAGCACAGAGTGGACAGGACTCCTGGGTATGGCCCCCACGCTCCCTCCCAATAAAGAAAAGAAAAATCATTTTCAGATGAAGATGGCTCTGAGGCTGTTTAGCAGTCTGATGACAGCCACCTGCAGAAAGAAGCTGGGGACGAGACCCTGGAGAGGGACCCCCGGATCGTGCAGACAAAGGTGCCGTGAGGTTCTTGGCAGCAGCCTTTGGTGGGGGCGGGGCCTCTTCCCAAACCCAGAACACCGCCACGACCACGGAAAACCTTCCCTCTCCCAAAGGAAACACTTCTGTTCTCCTTCAAAATCCCTTGATACTTTTGTGGAGGTGTGTGTGTGGGGGGGGGGGGTGTCTAGAGTAATAGTATATAGCAGGTAAGGGGCGGGCCTTGGTGCATGCAGCTAAGCCGGGTTCAATCCCGGCACCCCATATGGTCTCTGAGCACTGCCAGGAGTGAGCCCTGAGTGCAGAGCCAGGAGCCTGAGCACAGCCGGGTGTGGCCCAAAAACAAAACAAAAATCGCTTTGTGCTGTCCTGCTACTGGAATGATGTAAGAAAGAGAGTTCTATCCAAAAAGTTCTTCTGATCCGTCCAATCGGAGCCGTGACTGTCTTTTAACTTGAAAAGAACGAACAAAACCCTAATTCAGAAACTGTAGGCTGGTGTTTATTACAGTCTTCCTGATCCACTAAAACTAGTGCTTCGTGGGTCAGTATTTAATAAGGGACCCCCCTCACCCCGCTCTCAGTTCTCTTGAGGGGACGACCGTGTGGAACGCAGTTTTCAAACGATCTGTGTTTTGAGTGAGGCACACATGAACGGCCAGAGGGTTAGAAATAACTGTTCGACATGAAGACTGAGTGTATGCAAAATAACGTGTCCTTCATCCCCCCTTCCCTCCCCACCACCCCGGAATTGGAGCCTAGGGTCGGGCGTGGCAGCTCTGGGGTGACAGGTTTACAAACACACCCACGGCAGCGGCCTGGGAGGTCAGGCCAGCCAGGGGACGGCTTGCCTTCCTGTGCCCGCCCCTGGCACCGGGGCGTGGCACTCAGAAGACTCCGTGACTGCACCGGGGCCCTGGCCAGAGGCAGCCTGGGGATTTCCACCGTAGCTCCCCTTCAGGCATCAGACCCCAGGTAGGCAGCATTCTGCTGGAATCCAACCAAGAGGAGCGGAGAGAAGCTTCAGAGGGAAGCGGGTTGCGGCGTGGTCCCTGGGGCAGAGGACCCCCGGTTACCAGGTAGCTGCCGCACCTGAATACGGCAAGATCAGGTTCCCTTAAAAGGGCTTAACAGAACCTTCGACCTCGAATACAATGCGGGGGGCGGTGCTTTCTCCTCTTCCCTGACAAAGGCTGGGTTGTTTTCCGGGCACTAATGTACCTCTCCCAAATCACTGCCATGTGAGGAAGGTTAGAAAGGAGAAAGGAGGCGTGGCAGGTAGGCCATCAGGAACCCCAGCACCCCCAGCCCTGCCGTCCAAGTGGGCGCCTTGCTCCTCCAGGGGACCAGGCCTGGAGTAGAGGAAAAGAATTAGAACAAGGGGTCGGAGCGATAGCCCAGCGGTAGGGCGTTTGCCTTGCACGCGGCTGGCCTGTGCCGGCCAGGGTTCGATCCCGGCATCCCATATGGTCCCCGAGCACCGCCAGGAGTAATTCCTGAGTGCAGAGCCAGGAGTAACCCTTGAGCATTGCTGGGTGTGACCCAAAAAAAGCAAAAAAAAAAAAAAAAAAAGAATTAGAACAAAATGGTCAGACTTCGGCTGAGGAGCGCGGGCTTTCTAAATGGTGACATTTAGGCAAACTGACAGGCACGTGCCAGGTCATATCAGAGGCTGCTGAAAAGACTAATGGGTCCTCCCTAGAAAGCACACCTCAAAGGGACAGGATGTGTACAGGCAAGGCCCGTTTCCAACAGACGGCAGGGAGCACAGAGGCCCCTGAAGCAGAAAAGAGACCAGAGTGAAGCCTTAAGGTTTTACAAGCTGCAGGAAGAGCATCAAGCGACAGCGCGTGAGACAGCCGGCCAGACTGGAGCAGTGCTGTCCTTCCTGCCCCAACTAAATTATTGAACGGGGCCACGTGCGTCTCTGCAGGCAGAAAGATGCGCTTTCCCAGGGAAAGTTCATCATTCAATACATTATTTAAGACGGGCTCATCTTCAGGCTATTTTTCATGCCATGGTTTGGATGCCAAAACTGGCCGTAAGCAGCTGATGCTCAGCCGCTAGATGTGTCTCCGTGGGGTCAGCAACCCCGCGACGAAGGAACTGGCCTTCCTGCTAATCATTTTGCGGGGTTTGGGCAACACAGAGAAAAGAGCTACTTGCTGACCCATGAACAGAAAGGAAGGCAGCCTCGACTGAAGATGGCGCAGGTGCCCTACACCTCTAACACCAAAGGACACACACACACAGAGACACGCACACAGGCACACGCACACATGCATGCACACACACACACGCACACGATTACACACACACAAACCCACACATATGTGTCCAACATCATCTCCTCAGCCAAGGGAAGCCAATGTCCTATTTAGGTCCCTTCCTTATGCATTCTGGAGCCCCACCGCACCCTGCCATGACCCTGATACGACACCGGCCCCCGTCCCCTTCCGTGACGCTGATGCCAACACTGATACCCTCCGTCTGCATGGGATGGTCCACGCCCACTCCACCTCACCCTCCTCAGCCACACACCTGCCCGAACCCTCTCTCTTGAAGCCGTCTCGGGACTCAAACTCCTCACGAAATGAAACCGTGTGAAGCGGATGAAATGCCGACAGCTGTCTGAAGGTAGGAAGGCGACGGGGCTTGAACGGGCGCAGCGACATCAGTACAAGCCTCCCCTCCCTCTGATTCCTCTCCCCCCCTCTCTCTGCCTCTCTCCTCTCTCCTCTCTCCCCGTCCCCTCTGCCCCCTCACCCCCACTCCCCCATTGCCCCCTTCCTCTCTCCCCTCTGCCTTCCCCAGGGGCAGATGGAAGCAACTGACGACATCCAGGGAAAGACCCAGAATTCGCCGCACCCGTGATCCATCCTCTCCCGGAAGAGAGCGTGCGGCCGCGCCGGCTGTCTTCCTTGCAGCAGTGTCCCAGAGGCATCAGGGGAACTGGCTGGCCTCTGAGAGGACCCCCGCCGTGGGGTCCAGACACGGGAACTGGCAGCCTCGAGAGGACCCCCGCCATGGGGGACAAGACAGGAACTGGCTGGCCTCTGAGAGGACCCCCCGCCGTGGGGGTCCAGACTGAGGAGCCGGGGTCTGAGCCCCAGGGCTGGTCACACGCTGAGCGGCGGGTGCTGAGAGGGCTGGAGACGGCTGCTCTCGCTCTGCCCGTGGCCAGGCACCGCACGAGGCCTGACTCGGGCATCAGACGCAGCCGCTCTCCACTCAGCACCCAGCTCCTTCATCAGTCTTGACTCCACGGGAGGCTTGGAGAAGCCTCTTTATCATTCCCGCCCAGCTGTCTCTGCGTCTATGGGACCTGGGATGCAGGCAGCTGTCTTCAACCTCCCAGGGCTCTGGCCTCGCAGAAACAGCAGCAATATTTTGAAGAACAGAGAAAGACTTCGAGTCTGCCCCCCACCACTATTCGGATCTGTCCCGTATGAGCGGATCCCCTGAGCCCCGGAAAGGGTGTGAGTCGCGCGGTCTGTCCTGTATGAGCAGATCCCTGAGCCGGAAAGGGTGTGAGTCGTCACGGAGTGAGCTAGCCTCCTTCTGAAGCTTGACCACGGTTCGTAAGGGTGCTTTTGTCAAACACAACTCTTATTCCTGCATGCCAAAGGCCAAAAATAAATAGGCAGGTTAATAAAAGGGCACTTAAAAGGATGGGCATGCGATTGGCACATAATAGCTCAGTAAAAGGCCATACTGGGCGGCGTGAGCCGTGCTCTTGGGGCCGCGCCGGGTCGACCCCGGATCCCATATGGTCCCCTGAGCACCCGCGGAGTAATTCTGATGGCCAGGGTAACCCCTGAGCATCACCAGGTGTGACCCAAAAACAAAAAAAAAAAAGGCCATGACTGTAGCAACACCATTACGAGACATATGTTGTGATAAGCAACATAAAGTAAATTAATCAGTGCCTGCTAGGGAAGCAGGCTTGTGGGGTGGCTGGGAAACTAGGGACTTTGGTGGCAGCAAGGACGCACCGGTAGTGGGACTGGTGTTGGGATACTGAATCCCTAAGACAGCTGAATTGTGAACAACTCGTAAATCACGATGTTGAAAATGAAAGTTTTTAATTGTTTAATTAATTAATAAATAAGTAAACAAAAGGATGGGCCAGAGGCCAGAGCAATGAATAGTCCAGTGGACAGTGGATAAGGTGCTGGCCTTGCACGCAGCTGATCTGGGCTCAATCTGCAGCACCCATTACGGCTCCGAGCATCGCCAAGAGTGACCCCTGAGTGTAGAGCTAGGAGGAAGCCCGGGGCACTGCCCCAAAACAAATTAAACGAAGAAACAAAGCAAATCATTTGTGACTCTCATATACCACCATGCTGTGTCAACACATCACCACCACACAGCATGTCCTACAGAGACGTGTTTTGTGCCCAATTTCTTCATCTCCGATAGAGCAATGCATCTGGGGCTGGTGGGAAACTACGACAGCTTTCTGCAGCACCACTCTGCACGCGTGTGATGACCGGCACTTCGAAGAGGTTTTGTCTCCCAAGTGTCATCACCCTCCACACGGTGTTTGTGCGTCTGCATCCCAAAAAAGCAGCCTCTACACTTACAGCCTCAGATACCTGTAGCCCTCAAAGACGGACCTACTATACAAACTGTTTCCAAAGGAGGGAAAGCGAGGCTTCACTTCAAAGGAAAGCTCAACTGTGTGGATGGGACTGCAACCCAACTCCACGACAACATCAAGACCGTGATTTCCATCACAAACATGTGTCTGTTCTCCATCTTTTTATTAAATTACTCAGTCAATGACAGTTGCCTCCTTGGATTTCTTTCAACTAAGAAGACGTTAAATTTTTTTTCATAGAAATATAAAATGGTAACATTTAAATCAGTTTTACTTTGGTTTGAAAATGATCCTTTTGGAGTTTGGAAGTCCCTACCTCTTTGGTTATGGTGGTTAAAATAAACCACCTACTTGGCCAACACTGAACGAAAATATTCTTTTCAGCCTTCAGTGAATTCTTCCAGAATTACTGAAGACCCGATCGTGTGGGCGCTCAAGAAAGGAACAATTCAGGAGGCGCATTTTCCTTTCAGAAACTGCAATGTGGATGTTTTAGACGGTTTGTGCTTTCCAACGTGCAGCCGTACCACCAATATTTTGTCAACCTGGATCCCACAGGCTCTCCGGGCTGCTCGGGGCCTTGTGTCTTTGGGGGGCCCTTCACAACAGCAGCCTCTGGACCGGGTACAACCTGCTTCTTGAAAACAAACCCACACGGTCATTTTAGACTCTGCCCTTCTTAGGTCCCGTGTTAAGAAGGTTACCAAGGACGCACCAGAGATCAGACAGGGAGGCCCACACAACCTCTTTCCAGGATGGAAGGAGAGTCCAGAAAAGTTTATGACACGTTTGTCACAAACCGGTGGCTTCAGACACAAGGCGGGGACTAGGACCATACTCCAATCTCAGCACCCCACTCATCCCGGCAGAAGCCACACCCCCAGCCGAACTCCTGTCCAGCCCCCGCACACACAGAAGTCCCTCGCAGGTGCCTTGAAAGGGCCAGCTGGGCGCCTCCACCTAACTAAGGCAGGGGCACCAGGACCCAAGGCTGGTCCCCGGTCTCCCACGCTCTGGGCTGCCCTGCTACTGTCCAGGGCAGGAGACCACACGGCAATGCGCGCAGAGCAGCGGAAAGCAGATGTCAAAATCCCAGCGACCTGGAAAACCATCGGGGGCACAGAGAACGCAAAGGGGCGCGTCCAGTGCAAAGGCGGTCACTGCCGAGACGGGGCCAGCGGCCAAGGCCACAGGAACTTGGAGTCCTGGAGCCCCGCAGGCCACCAGAACAGGCTGCACGCGGCAGGTGGCTGTCGGGGGCTTCTCGGAGGTGACCTGCCGCTAAGCTCTCCAAGGTGAAGGGGCTCCCCAGACTGTCCCCTTTGGGCAGAATCTTACCAGAGCTTGGGCATGGGCCTGAGGGCGGCGGAGACCCACCTGACTGGTCTTGGAACCAGGGAGTGCACCTGGGGTCTGGTCCCGGGTCAGCCCCTGCAAGCCTCGATGGCTCAGGTCGGGGAAAGGGGATGCCGGGGATCCAGGGTGCCCTCCCACCCCAATTTATCCCGAGGTTCTCCAGGAGAGACCCTGAGGCCCTCAGCAGCGGGCAGACCAGAGCGTCATGCCCGGGGCGGAGAGGAGGCGGCGGGTCCCAGGTAAGAGGGAGTCGTGCAGGTGGGCGCGCGCACCCGACGCCCCTTCCCGCCCGCCCGCCCGCCCCAGCGCGCCCGGGCCCACCTACCCAGCCGCCGTTGTCCTGGATCCAGGTGTGCAAGTGCCGGTTCAGGTACTCGGTCATCCACAGGGCGATGTTGTCCACCAGGGGCGACATTTCCCGGTTGACGCTCTCCACGCACATGACCCCCCGAACTCGAAGAAGGCCACGATCCTGCCCCAGTTCACCCCGTCCCTGAACAGCTCCTCGACCACCGTGGCGAAGCGCCCCCTGGCGCTCAGGGGCGTCAGGTGCAGCTGGCTGGACATCTCGGCGAAGTCGCGGCGGTAGCGGCGGGAGAAGTCGTCGCCGGCCTGGCGCAGGGTCAGGTGGACCACGGGGGGCACCGGGCGGCGCGCGGCGGCGGCGGCAGGCACAGGCGCGCCCGCGGGCGGCGGCGGCGAGGTCCGGGCGGGCGCGGGCGGCGACGAGAAGATGCCGGGCGCGGGGCCGGGGGGCCGGGGGCGCGGGGCCCGCCTCGCCCGCCTCCCAGTCGTAGCCGCGCTGCGCCAGCTTGTAGTGGAGGTACTTGAGGACGATCTCCCGGTGGTCGTAGCCCGCTGTGGCCGCCTGCGCCATCCTGGGCCCCGGCGAGCAGCCGCCCGGCACCTCTGGGCCCCGCGAGCGAGGAGGGCAGTTATAATCCAGCGCTTTTATTGGATGCGTTTTGCATTCTTGGACGAGGGGGTGTCTTCGGTCACGCGGAGCCCTCGCTCGGGGCTGCTGGTCCCCGCGCGGCGCAGCAATTGGTTTTTTTCTTTTACGAGTGTGATTTGTGATTTTTTTATTTTTTGGAATCTCAATCCCTTTCGGAGCTTGACTTCCTGGGGCACATGGTTACGAGTGATTGTTAGTATCCATCTCCTTCTCCGCGATGCTGAAAGGGTTGGAAAGAAAAAGAGAACACGCATGAGTCGAAATCAGGTGCATTTTCCTTCGCACACACACATGCACGCACACACACACACAAGTTGCAGCGGCGGGGGTGGGGGCGCGAAGAGGAATGGATTAAAGTGCCTCGAACTTACTCCCAGCACCTGAGCTTTTAAAGCATCGCCAATGTTTCCATTGAAAGTTACGGTACACCGATTTCCTGTGCAAAGAACTTACTTGTATTTTTTTTTTTAAGGACAGCCTGAGCCTCGGTCGCGTTTCCTTAATTTGCAAAAAGCCAAACCAATGCACAAGGCAAAAGTGCCATCAGTCTTCGGAACTCTCCCAGGACCGCGGCTTTGAAAACTTCCGAATCAATCAGGAGGTGGAAGGTGTGTGTGCGCGCGCGTGTGTGTATGTGTGTGTGCGCACGCGTGTGTGTATGTGTGCGCGCGCGCGTGTGCGTGTGTGTGTGTGTGTGTGTGTGTGTGTGTGCTGGGGGCAAGGAGTAAAAATCAGCAGAATTTCCAAGTTGATGGCCAGACGAGAAGTCTCCTTCCCTGAAATGTCAATCCACAGGAATCCCGAGCGGAGCTCCGGAGAGCGCGAGCAAAAGGGAAAGGGAAGAAGGAAAAGGCAGCGGCGGCGGCAGATGAATTGCAACGTGCAGTCCGGGCTGGGCAGGAGTCCGGGGATTTTTCGCCCTCTCGGCAATGTCCACGCGCACACGCGCGCGCGGCACCGGCTGGGAGCTGCGTGCCCGGGACCGCCTCGCTCCTCCTCGGCTCCAACTCCCCCGGCAGGGAAGACGCCTTTTTGCGAAAGAACGAGAAAGGAAAGCAAGCGAGCAAACCGAAAAGCCGCTGCTTGAGAACTGGAGGGCGAGAGAGAGAGAAGAGAGAGGGAGAGAGAGGGAGGAGAGAGGACGCGCCCGGCACCCGCGGGCCGAGCGCGAGCAGCCGCGCTGTGTGTGGTGCGGCGCGGGCAGGGGGGGAGGAGGCGCGGGTGGTGGGGGAGGGCTTTATTTTTCCCCTTTTTCCTAAAAAGGATGAGCGCTCCGAAGTTCTCCCCCTGGACCCCTCTTCCGCTGCACCCCACCGGCGCACCCCGCCTCCGCCTCCCCGCGCTCCCGCCGTGCGCGCAGCCCGCTCCGGGCCGAGGAACGGCCGCGCCGGCGGGGAGGCCCCGCACCCGGCCCCGGCCCCGGCACCTCGGCTGGCGGCGGCGGCGGCTCGGCGGGCCCCGGAGCGGCGGGGCGGGAGGAAGGGGGCGGGCGCGGGGCGGGGGGCCCGGGCCTCTTACTTCATTCTCCGCGCTCCGCGCCCCGTTTCCTGTACCGACGTCACACGGTTCATTCAAAAAAAGAAGAAAGGCAAGGCCCTCCCCGGAGCCGCCCGCCGCCCCCCCCTCCGCCCGGCTCCCGGGCCCCGGTTAAAGGCGCCGCGGCCGGGCCGCCCGCGCCGGGGGACACATGGCGCGCCGGGGACGGTCCCCGCCCGCCCGCAGGCCCGAAGCGGTGGGTGGCGCGGCCGCCGCAGGCCTCCGGCGCGGTGGGTGTGCGCGGGGCCTCCTCCGGCCCGGGGCCGGCCCTGGCGCGCGCGATCGGGGCCGGCGGGGGCGCCCCCGCGGGGGTCGGGGGCGCCCGGACCCCGCACGCGGCCCGGCTGGCGGCTGCGGCCGAGGGAGTCTAGAAAACAAGGGCTGGGAAGGCGCCGCGGTCGCCGGGAGCCTGGCGGAGCCCCGGAGTGCGCGCGCACACACCCGGGCCCCCCGACGAGCCTCTGAGCAAGTGTGAGTGTGCACGCCCGCGCACGGGGCCCCGAGCATCGAGGGGAGAGGAGAGGGGCGCGCGCGCACACACACACACAAACACACAACTCACACGCATACGCACACTTACACACATGCACACATTCACACGTATCCTCACATGCACACACACATACACTCAGACACAAACACACACGCACACTCACAAACAAGCACACGGGGCAGCGCCAGGCACCCTGAGACACGGCCCATACCCACGCGGACCCTGAACAGTAGAACTCCCCTGGGGGCTAAGACCCTCTAGTAGCGAAGGAAGTCCAGAGTGACCAGTTGAAGTTCAAGTAGCTTCCCTCGGACCCATCTGTGCCCCAGGCCTGCTGTAGCTCACAGCCAAGCCGGCCTAGGGGCAAGAGCCTGTCTCTGGAGGTTCCTATAGACACGGTTTTCCTCCGGGCTGGACAGGGTCACTTGGGAGCCCGCAGTGCTTGGGCAGGTGGGGGTCCCCGCAGATGCCCTGTCCGGCGTTCCGGATCCCGTATATCCATCTACGCACACGAGCACGGATCTGCCTACACGTGGCCTATACGGACTGGCGCAGGCCGTTCAGTGCATGGCATGAACAGCCCCAGGAGAAATGCCCAAGAGGGCAAACAGTGTTTATTTTTATCTCCAAGAGTCTTTGACAAATAAAGTGCGAGAGAAAAATGTTTACTAAAAAGCACAGCGGCTTACCTAATAGGGCTCAAGTCCAGATATATACGGGCTATAGATGACCGTGCGCATAGAAACGTGACAAGTGAGCTCTGCAGTGTACACAAATGGGCTCCAACACTACTGAGTCGCATTCCTGGTCTAAAAATCAAAGCGTTTGTTCTTAAACAAAATAAACACACCGGGGTATTTTCATGTCTTCATTTATCATACCGGGAGAGCTAACCTGCCAACCTCTTACCCTAAAAATGGCCACATCTCAGGCAGGCTGGAGGAAGGAAGGAAGGAAGGAAGACGCTCCTTCCGGCCTCCTTGAGGGCTGACGGGTCTCCTTTTATCAGGGGACCTGGAGGTGGAGGTGTTGTGGCCGGGACAGACACAGGGTAGGCTCTCAATCTAAGTGTTTTGATTTTTTTTTTCTCCAGCCCATACAAATGTCCTATGATGGTGTAAGGATCTTCTCAGAACTTGGTCTTAAGCTCCCAATTTTCTTGAGAGGAATTGAAAGTCTCAGGGCTTCTCAGTGAGGAAATGAGAGGCCGGAGCTGGAAAAGAGCCTGCAGTTCCGCAAAGGCGGCAGCCGAAGCCAGGGCCTCCCTTCCCTGAGAAAGAAACTTCCTTATTTCTGCCCCTCTCGTCTTCCTGCACTTAAGCGGGCACCGCTCAAGGTCTGTTACCCTCTAGGACCACGGTTGTGCAGCCTCTGGGAATGTTCTGGAGAATTTTTCCGTTGAAAGAGTGAAACCATTTCCACATCAAGATTCTACGTCTATGCCCCGGGCCTTGAGCAGAAAGGAAATATTCCTCTGAACCGTGTCAAGGAGCTCTGTGTTGCTGAGACGGTGCAGGCAGCATGGCCGAAGTCGGGAGTCTGGTGGGGACAGAGCCTGAGTCTCTGGAGACCCCCCCCACACACCCCCCCACACCCCCAGGGCTATGGTAGGGGACGTTTCCCTTCTCTCCTCAGACCCAAAGATGTCGCTTCTCCCAGCTCTGCCTGGCTGGAGCCTAGCAGGAGGGTGGCACCAGGAAGAGAAGAACAAGACTTGGGAGTGGAGACTGTATCCCGTGTGAAAGGCCTGTGTTTTCCTTCTTTATTCTCCAGTCTGCCAAACAAAAAGGGTTTTATTGCCAGTTTTCGCCACCTACTGGTTGGAGCTTAACAGCATAATTGAGAACGTTCTCATCCCTCACCCATGAAATTCAAAAAGAACATTCTTCTCATCTGGGTACACGCATGTTGAATACAGGCCCGTCTCCAATTTCCCAACGATCCAGCTTCTCATGAAAGGAAGTATGGCAAGATACCGTTAGCTGAGAGGGGCCATACAACCAACAGGTCGGATGAAAGAGTTAAAGTCATAAATCGGGGCCCTCTGCCACGAGGAAACTGAAGTGGAAATAAATCCAGAAGCAAAGAGGGAAGACATAAGGAGCCCACGTAACCTGGGCGAAAACGGAACTGTGGGCTGCCACGGAGTCCCACGGGTTTCCAGGGGCAATTCCAAATACCTGTTTCTGGAATCTTCCTTGGTTCCCGGGTTCTGGAGAGATCACTGCCATGAGTGTCTTATACATCAGGAACTCTCGGGGTGGGGGAACTCCCAGAGGGTACTCAGTGTCCCAGCAGTTGTTGGCCAAGCAGGCTGGCAGTTCAGTGCAAGAGTCCAAGGAGGGGTGCTGGAGATCACTGCGGGGAGGGGGCAGCTGCAGGCCAGACAGAGGGAGCAGCACCCCGCTTTCTCAGTGCTGCAAGTACGGTCCAGTGTTATGTAGTAATGCCATTATTATCATCATCCACGTTCCCCGTTAGGAATTCGCTGCTGGCAACACTCCTCACCCAGTCATTCATGCCTCAGAGGATCTGCCCGGGGTCCAGTCTCTGTCGCCTTCTGACCCCACCATCCCGACCTTACCAGCAGTGTCCTTCACCAGGCCACACCAATAAGCCTGGGTGTAATTTAGGACCCACCTCATGCACTGATGGTGGGTTCTGAACCCCAGGAAGTGTTTAGAATAATTATGCAGCTCCCTTTGAAGCAAAGCAACAAAACTGAAGAGAAATCATTCTGTTGTGCCAATTTGTAGGCAAATAAGGTTGACTTTTTGTTTACAAAAGGAAATTCATTCCTGGCAATTTTTTCCTTTCGAATGAATGACTTGGTGTTTAAAATGAAATCAACTTAGAGGAGGGACTTGTCGTCTATTTTCAAATACCAACTGTTCTTGTTGGATTGGAACTGCAGTCAGAGACCCAAACCCGAGCAGCGTTGAGGGAATAAGCGAAGAACTGGCATTCTTCATGGACTTCCCGAGCTGGTTCCGCCAGCGGGGTACCTTCCAGATGCTAACGGCAGGCGAAGACCTCCTGTAAGACCCTCGTCAATGTTTTTCTCTGCTAGGGCTGCGGGAACAATACCATACAGTGGGCGCATCCAAGAGAACTGTCCTGCCCCAGCACGGAGTCCACAAGTGACAAAGTGTCAGTGGAGCCAGTAACCCAGGATTCCAAGGAAGGAGTATCTCAGCTCCAGCTCTGCCAGTCTCTGCCTCCTTCCTGTTACACAGGTGTGTGTGTGTGTGTGTGTGTGTGTGTGTGTGTTCACTTACAATGCCAGTCACACTGGCTGAGGCTCCCGGAGGAACCTTACCTTCACTGGGTATATCTGTAAGGCTACCTTATCCAAAGTTAAGTGGGGAGAGAAGATTCTAGTATCTTTTTTTTGTTTGTTTTTTTTTTGTTTTTTTGCTTTTTTGGGTCATACCCAGCAATGCTCAGGGGTTCCTCCTGGCTCTGCACTCAGGAATTACTTCTGGCGGTGCTCGGGGGACCATATGGGATGCCGGGGATCGAACCCGGGCCAGCATGGGCCGGCCGCATGCAAGGCAAATGCCATACCCGCTGGGCTATCGCTCCGGCCCCCAAAGATTCTAGTATCTTTTTGGGTAACACACTTCAGCCCCAACACTGTGCATCAAGAATGGTGTCTTTTATTTATTTATTGGCTTTTTGGATTACACCCGGCTCTGCTCAGGAATCACTCCTGGCGGTGCTCGGGGTAGGATGGTGTCTTTTAAACTCACAAGGACAGTTTACTCCAAGGCCCAGCACTGAAGCTCAGGGGAACAAGGACTTGTCTGAAGCTCCAACTGTGCCGTTCTGTCTTTCTGCTTCGAGTGCTCACAGCTTGGTTCCCCTGCGTGGCCTGGTTCCACCCATCCACTGCCCCTTCCTGTGGCTCTATGAACTTGCCACGGGTTCTGAAATGCGTCAAAGGCTTTGGACCACAGCTCGCCTGCCCAAGAACAGCCCAGGAACCCCCCCGGCAAGTTCGTCATGTCTCGAGTTCTCTTTCCAGAACTTCCTATTGTGAGCCCATCCCTGGCCGTGCTGGGTGGAACAGATGCCACCTGTCCGCTAGGAAAGGTCCAGCAAAGAGCTTCCAACTCAGATCCAGTTCAAATCCTGGCTCCACTGCTTAGCACCTATGACCCTGCGCTGCACCTCACGGTTCACGAGACAGAAACAGCTCGCACAAGGTTAGGGGACAACTCAAGAGGGGCCCAATGCAGAGCACTTAACAGCGATGGGAACAGGATACGTTTTCCGCATTAGGAATGGAATCTTACAGCTAACGCGTTTCTCTAGATGCTAAACTATCTGAGGACAGGAAGGGTATTGTCCCGTGTGCATTCCCAGTGGGGACGGTGTCTGGCACTCGGATACTTGGCATGAAATCCAGTGGCCCCAGGCTGATGGAAGGAATGAGGAGCGCTCCACTCCCTCAGAGCAGACTTGTAAGAGCCTGCAGGAGGGCGGGAGAAAGACAGAAACTTTACTTAAGGGTGGGGGAAGCTCTTGAGAAGCCCGCACCCTGGGCACAGGAGCCCCCAGCTCCTCAGAGGCTGGTGAATGGGGGCCAGTCGGGAGTATGAAACCAGAACTGGAACCAAGACCACAACATACGAACAAGAAAGACATCAAAGAGGGGGAATGTGGCGCAGGTGGTGGAGCACATACATGCCCGGCAGGCGGGGGCCCCAGGTTGGATCCCAGCACCTCTGGCTGTGGTCCCACTGACCCCAGGTTGGATCCCAGCCCCTCTGGCTGTGGTCCCACTGACCCCCAGTTGGATCCCAGCACCTCTGGCTGTGGTCCCACTGACCCCAGTTGGATCCCAGCACCTCTGGCTGTGGTCCCACTGACCCCAGGCTGGATCCCAGCACCTCTGGCTGTGGTCCCACTGACCCCAGGTTGGATCCCAGCACCTCTGGCTGTGGTCCCACTGACCCCAGGTTGGATCCCAGCACCTCTGGCTGTGGTCTCACTGAGTCCCAGCACCCCAGCACCGAGCGGCCAGCCCCACCAATGGAAGGAGTTTTCCGTCTGCAAAACAAGAATCCATAGAATCTTCTCAGGGTGACCCCAAAATGTTCTAAATGCTGAGAAAACTCCAGGTGTGCTCTGTGATGTTCCTGTCATAACCTTTGTACATCTACACTTTTAGAGTCGAGGAAACATGCCTTTGTGTAACACTGGGGTTGAACATTGTGGTGATATTTATTTGTACATGAAACACTTAAGAAATTTTACTAAATTCTGCATTTTTCCCCCTTTTACTCCACAGTCCATCTCAGAACACCGAAACAGAAGTTGAGAATCAAGTGCTTACTTTAAAAATGCTGCTTTGTACAAAAATGATCACTATCAGGCCTCACTGTTGAGGGCTGAGGCGACGTAGAACTTAAGTAGGAACGGTGCATTTCTGCTAAAGTGCTTCATAAAGACACCAATTTCTAGAAAAATGAATTTTCAAGTATGTAAAGCTTGTTCCCCATTTATTTTTTGTTGTGATTCAGAAGTACAAGATATGAAAATTAGGTTACAATCTTGCCACAAAAGCATCTAAAGTAGCAAACACAAATCCTAGTATATATCAAAATAGCTGTGAGCACTCTTATCAATTGAAAATGTCATTAGAGCTAGCTGTCACATCGAGCAAATGGAATAGCTATTAACTCCTCATCAAAATACCAAGTCCATCGCCATTGCATTGAACTCAAAGTCAAGAGTCAGTCTGGAAGATGGAAGTTATGGCTAGTAGGTAATTTTTTTAAAGCTGAATTACTAGAACTAAAGGAAGGAAGATACAAAGCGTCTTATGTCCAAATGCATGAATATGTAAAAGGGGCCTCAAGTGAGTAAGACGTGTTTAAATTAGAACATGATGTAATAACATTAAAGTTGCTGATGATTTAATTCCATTTTAAAAATGATTAGGGTGTTGTCTTCTTCTAGAAAGACAAAGACATACAATTCTTTGAATTGAAGCAACTATTAACAAAACGCTTTTGTCATCTAAATATTAGAAACGTCTCTCAAAGCTTCACTCCCACGGTCAACAACTGAAGGTTTAACAGATCCAGACCAAGATTTAGAACAAAACACATGTAAATGAGTTTTAATGTAAGAAGACCATCATTAATAGCATTTAAAGTTCTCGTTTCAAACTGTGAAAAGTAAATGTTAAAAAGAAAGGAATAACCCCTTGCCTTAGTTTTGATAACAAGAAATGTGGATTTTCTCTATCTTTTTTAAAGTATGAAGGGCCCTTGAATGCCTTCTGGAGTATCTATGGCTGAATGACAGTAAACATTTTTAAATAAATAGACTCACAAATACACCATAATGATACAACACAACCACACCCAGCAGAGCAGGCACTTCAGAACAGCAACTCGCTTGGTCACATACAGAACAGTCCAACAACATTATAATAGACTTCGGTCACAGGGAGCACCCAGGTCTGGGCACGGTACAAAAGTGCTAAATCAAAGCAATCCATAAAAAAAAAAAATCAACAACAACAAAGAAACAGCCAATATTCTACCCTAATAATCAGACTCAAGGCTTTATTCTCCCTCTACACAGAGAAAAAAGGAACATGAGACTTCAACTCCCCCACCATCCAAAAAATATATATAAAGATCAGAATTTGCCTTGTAAAACTTTCATCTCTTGGGTAAAATCAGATTGCTGTATGAAGCTGCTTCAGTGTCTAGAGTCCCTTCTCCCAAACCCTGCAGGACAGGTGTATTTAGGATCTACACTCGGGATTGGGAAGGTTAGGGCGACATCACGAAGCAGCTGTCTCTAGAGTCAAACCCACGACAGTCAGTTCTTTGGGTAAAATTAACCAACAGTTCATGAAGTGGTCAAAAAGAAAAAAAACAAACTGTAATCATCTCATGTTTGTTCAAATTAGGAGTTGCTAACCAAAAAAAAAAAACAAAAAACAAAAAAGAATATGGCACCAAATCCAGAAAGCGCAAAAACAAACACCTTAGTTTCCCAAGCTACAATCTAAGAGACTATGGCCGTTTGGCCTCTGACAAGCAAGGGGCTTGTAACACGTGGGATGTGGAGCCCGCTTAGGTCAGGGTGCCCCGGACACCCGCCTGCTGTGGTAACTCAGGGGTGAGTACCATCAGTCGACGAGACAGTCATCCTGGATTCAGTTTCCACACGCAACAGCAGTGGAAGGTTCGTGCCTTCAAGGGACATACATTTGTAAGAGAAGAACAGAAGGGAGAAACATTCACAGAGCAACATACCCCGCTTGCTTTGACTGAGAGAAAGCAGCAAACCATTTGCGGCCGGGTTGCCTGCCCCAAGGACCCAACATGGCTTGCTACTATGGTGCCCCAAGGAGGAAAGACTTGCCAAACCAAGATGGCGTCCCCTGCTCCTAAACCCAAATACTAACACCAACTCAACTTGATCCTGTTTCAAGGACGCGACTCTTGGAGCTTGATTAGGTCAAGGTGCTCATCACTGCTGAAGAAAGCTCGCTGGATTCTGCTCCTCAGAAGTCATTTTTGAAGTGAAAAGGTTTAAAAACTCAAGAGCACAAAAGTTTGCTACACAACTTTAGGGTTCTGCTCTTCCAGAGTTGGGGGGATTTGGAAAACATTTTCAAAAGCATCTTCTGCAAAAGCTGGGGATTTTCCCACTCAGAGTCAACCGGAATGTGTGAGTGTGTGGAAGGAGGGACAGAGGGTTTCTCTAGCAGGGACAGTCCCCACAGGCAGAAGAAGGCAGGGTGACAGGGTGGGGCAGGCCCCCACCCACACTCCCAGCAAGCGTTGCTGTGGAAACCAGGATCTGGACATAACATTGCCCAGGGCTCGTCTGAGAGACTGAGGAGAGAATCTTCTGGGCAGTCACAGAGCCTCCTCCAGACCAGCCGCGTGCCCTCACGGTTTCAACTCTGACCATCAGACCTTCCTGAAGTGACCTCGTGCGCCCAGAAGAATGCCACACTTCTCAATTTCCTATCGGTTTTAAATGAATCATGAATCACTGTTTTCTAAAGTCCCCCCCAAAGTCTAAAGGTCTTTGTATCTTATGAAAATAAAAGAGCAGGAGAAGTGAACTGTAAATGCTGTAAATGTGAACCGTAAATGTGAAAGAGAGAACCGAAGACCCGCTCCGGGAATGGGGATGCGGGGCTACTGGCTGTGTGACTGTCAACGCCGACTTCAAGACTGGGGGGCTGAGGCCGAGAGGCAAATCTGGGAGTGCTCAGGGGCGCCCCTCCACTCTGTGCTCACGGTCATTCCTGGTGGGCTCTCCCCAGTGCTCTATGTGGGACCCTACACCGTGCCGTGGATGGAATCGGGCTAGCGTGTATAAGCAAGCGCCTTACTCGCAGGACCGTCTCAGCCCCCACCCGGCATCTAAGGTTTCATTGCCCTTGGAAACTGTCTTTCCCTGTAGGTGGCCAGTGGCAAGGCTCAGGAGTGAAGAGGACGAGAAAAAGTGCTTTTTCTGTCTGAAGTCTCTCCCCTGCCCTGCGCCTCTCCCATCTCTCTGCCCAAAGACAGCATCAAACTGGCCTAGGAAGCCCCCGGCCATGGCAGCTGAGGGTGCAGGAGGCACAGCTGGCTCACTCCCGGGCACCGCTGAAGACGCCTCTGGAATGAAACACCCCAAGTTCAGAAGCAAAAAGGGTTCCAGAAACCCCGCCGCTGCTCTCATGGAAGTAGGGAGAAGGGGTTAGTCATGGAAAAAAAATTTTAAAGGCCTCAAAATCTCTGCTGAGTCATAAAGTACATTTCTGGCCTTGATCTCTAAGGGAGAAACAAACAAAAAGACAACAACAACAAAAAACCCAAGAGGACAGAGAACAAAATGAAATGATCCCTCGGGACGCTGCTCTCTGCCCGGCCTCCAGGCAGTGAGTTCCGCACCCGTCCACCTCGCCTCCACGCCCACGCGTGGAAGGTTCTCCGTGCAGATTTGCATAGTATTAACGTGGCCCGGAGCTGTGCTTCCAGCCCTCCTGGCAGCCAGGCGCCCACGGAGCCCAGCTCCACGCTCACACGTTCCAGTAACGCAGCAGCGTCTGGAAGCCAAACACGCTCTCTGCGTAGCAGCAAGCTGTTCAAATTCTTGAGAAAGTCTCCGTTTTGCAAGGGGTGAGGATTAGGCCGTTTTGTCTGCGATCTCTGACTTCGCTCTCTGCACCATGCAACGCCGGACGATGCTGTCGAAGCTTCCCAGGTAGAACAGGGCGATGGTTCGGAAAAGCCCCATGGTGACCACCTGCAAGGCAGAGAGAGCCGGTAAGGCACAAAAGGTGGTCAAGGCGCTCAGCACAGGGCCGTAGTGAAGAGCCTCTGAGACGCCTCTCCCAGCCTGCTTCCGGGCGTGACGACAGCTGCCTGTCACTCAGATACCAGGAACAGAAGATCCTGCTCGTGCCAGCGACACCTGGGTCTGTCTGTTCGCACGCTCATATGCTTCCAAAAAGGACCCGGATATTCTCAGCAGGCTCTGGGTTCTCAGGGCCGGGAGCTCCCCCCTCGGCTGCTCTAGTCATCCAAACCACATTCAAGGCTGCTGGGGTTTGGATTCTGTTCTGAGCCGCGCAGTCGGCCCCTAGCGCCCAGTTCTGGGAATAGGCACGGTCTGGCAGCTGGCAACTCTCTGCTGTTCTAAAGGGAAAACTGAGATGTGTCTGGCTAAAACCACACATGGATCCTGACTTGGGGACCTGCATCCTGCTGGTCTTGCAGAGCAGTGGCCTCCAGGCTGCCCAGCACCCACACTGGTGGTGGGAAACGGGCACTGGTGGAGGGAGGTGCTGGAACACTGGATAACTGGAGCCCAATTATGAACAGCTTTGTAACTGTCTATCTCCGGTGGTAGAATAAAATTTAAAAATATATTTAAAAAGAAACGCATCTTTGACTTAGGGGAGTGTCAACTTATCCTGGTCGACTTTTCTGAGGGCCGTGTGCTGTGACGAGACACACCGGCCCTGCCCTGCCCTCCCACTTTTCACACTTTGAAACACAATCAACTGAGAAAGGAAATGACCATCTCAGAGCTGAGCGTAGGTGGCCACAGGCTCCGTCCATTACTCAGCATCTTTCCACTCACCTCTCAATGGAATTTGTTTATTTTTAGTAAAAACAGGTTTTATTTGGATGCTTTTGAGAAAGGGCAGGAGGGAAAGCAGAGCGCTCAAGAGAGAGTGGGCTTCTCTAAAGACAGAGAGGCCCAGTGCGCATCTCAAGAGCTCTGAGCGGGACTGTTATATTTTTTGTTTTGGGGTAACACCCAGCAGTGTTCATGACTTCCTCCTGGCCCTGCACTTAGGGATCACTCCTGGTGCGCTCAAGGGACTATATGGGATGATGGGATTGAACCTGGTGGGCACGCACTAAGGCGGACGAGCTACTTGCTCTACTATGTCTCTGCCTCCTCGAACGAGACTTTTAAAAGCCTAACTAAGGGGCGGAGTGATAGCACAACGGGAGGGCGTTTGCCTTCCACGCGCCGACCCAGGTACGATCCCGGCATCCCATATGGTCCCCTGAGCACCGCCAGGAGTAATTCCTGAGCGCAGAGCCAGGAGTAACCCCTGAGCATTGCCAGGTGTGACCCAAAAAAGCAAAACAAACAAAAAAAACCGAACAAATAAGTAAACAAATAAATAAAAAAGCCTAACTAAAAAGAGAAACATTTTCAAGCATACCAGATCTCCAAACTGAGCTATTCATGCACTGGTTTGGGTCTCTCTCACCCCAAGAAGGTCCTAGAAGAATGTCCACCAAAGTGAGGGGTGAGGCAGAAAAAGCTGGGTTCTGTGGGAGAAAGCAGGGGTGCAGACAGCAGAGACAGAGGCACCTGTGGAGTGAAGGCCGGGGGGTCGCCTGACGCCTGCCAGAAGAACCTCCCGGGAGGAGAACACGATACAGAGAACAGAGTCCTTCATTACTACCACACGGAAACCAGACACAGAACAGAGCCAAAGGGAGGGGCCGGGGAGATGGCCCAGAGGCGGGGGCACTGGCTCTGCCGTGGTACTGCTAGGTTAAGCCTCAAAACCAAACAAATTAATTAAAGGTCATGAACGCTCAGGGCGGTACACAGCTCATTCGGGAGCGGGGACTGCAGCCGGTCCGCTGGGGCTGAGACAGGCACACTACCTGCTGCACTATCCAAGCCATAAACAGCTTCCAGGAAAACCAAACGTCAAGCAAGAAAGGGCAGTTAGTGGCTCTATCACAGAGCGAGCAGCGTGACCCTGAAGCAGCCGTTCGGCGGGCATCTCAACTAAGGGTCTAATCCGAGCCACAGTACAGCTGACATGGGGACACGGCAGGGTGGGAATGGAAGGAAGAGGGCAGGACCAAGAGGGCACCCCAACACAGAGTGGGCAGCTGTGAAGGCGACGGGTCAAGAGAGCGACAAGCAGGCCAAGTCTGCGAGAAGGCGGTGTGAGGGTGAGGGGACCGGAAGTCACGGGGCTGGACGGTCTGGACAGCCCACAGGTTAGAGATGGACCATCAGTGGCCCCTCCCCTGCCCCTTCAGGGGGTCTCTCACAGAGCCGGACACCGGCGACCCCTCACTGCGACTGTCCCGGCTCGCTTCCCTGCGGCAGGAGAGATGGCAGGAGGCCCCGACACTCCAGCCCCTGGGCTGAGGCCGCCCTGCAGCTCCTCCTGTGGACACTCAGCAGACATACACAGCGATACACACGTGTACACACGTGTGCTCACGCTTCCCAGGCCAAAGCTTCTCCGCCTTGCGGGACCCCGACTTCCGCTCTCCCAGACTTTCCCGGCTAGTGCTCTAAGCCACCAGGCACAGCTGTTGCAGTCAGTGTCTTTAAGCCAGGCCCACACTGCCCCTCAAGATGGGAGATTCTCCGTTTTCAGACCTGGGGCCAGCGGTTCTCAGCTGCAAACCCAGATGAGCCCCTTGAGCCGAGGGGGCATGTCGGTCTCCATCTGCAGCAAGGGGCGGGACCCCTAACCCAGTCACAATCCTAACCAATTCCTACTTCTCAGCCCCAAGGGTGAGAAACAACGGGCTCTTCGGGGAGAAGTCCCTCGCCATCTGTCCTCCGGCCACAGCTTACCTGCTGGAGCCCTTCAGTGATGGACGTGACAGGAGCCATCCCACAGGTCAGGGCCGAAAGCATGTACCCGTCCGAGCCGATGGAACTGGTGAAATTTCCTTGCTGCACAGGAGGAGGGAAAAGGAAGAGGCAACAGTGACACCTGCAAAGGACCAAACTCGACATAGGCAAATGGTGTGTTCGTGAGCATCTGCGTGAGTGAATGTGCCTGTGCAGGAGTGATGTGAGAGTGCGCGTGTGTGTGTGTGTGTGAGTGAGAGAGAGAGAGAGAGAGAGAGAGAGAGGTGGGGAGAGAGAGGAAAGAGAGAGACAAAGAGAGAGAGGAGGGGCCGGAGCGATAGCCCAGCAGGTAGGGCGTTTGCCTTGCACGCAGCCGGCCCATGCTGACCCGGGTTCGATCCCCGGCATCCCATATGGTCCCCCGAGCATCACCAGGAATAACTCCTGAGTGTAGAGCCAGGAGTAACCCCTGAGCACGCTCGCGGGTGTGACCCAAAAAGCAAAAAAAAAAAAAAAGAGAGAGAGAGAGAGAGAGAGAGAGAGAGAGAGAGAGAGAGAGAGAGAGAGAGAGAGAGAGAGCGAGGTTGTTCTCAGAGACTGTAATACCATGGCAAGGGGGCCTAAACTGCTACACGCTAAGTCCTCAACATGTAGGTTCACAGATTTGGGGGTCCACTTTGGAGGACCCATAGGGACAAAAAGGCTGTCCCAGATGTTCACTGGCTTCTCCCGACTTTTGTTTTTGTTGTTTGGGTCATACCTGACGGTGCTGAGGGGTTGCTCCAGGCTCTGCACTCAGGAATTATCCCCCGTCCTGTGCTCAAAAATTCCACCTGGCAGTGCTCGGGGACCATATGGGGTGCCAGGGAGGTCAAACCTGGGTCAGCCACGTGTGAGGCAAATGCCATCCCTTTTACTGTAGCTCGGCCCAAGTTCCTTCTTTTTATTTTTTTTGGGGGTGGGGGTGTTTATAACTGGCCATACTCAGGAGTTACTCCTGGCTCTACACTCAGGAATTACTCCTGGCAGTGCTCAGGTCAAACCCTGGTTGGCCACACGCAAGGCAAACGCCGCCCCACTTTACTATCGCTCCAGCCCAAGTTCCATCTTCATCAGTGGCCTCAACCACTGGCTCACAAGCCGAAACTATACTGGCAGTACTACACGCCTCCGTTACACACACCACTGCTAATCAACGTACAGAACAACGGAACTCTGAAAAGATCTTTAGCAAAATGTACAAGGTCAGAGTCTGGGAGGGGTCTTAAAGGGCTGGGCTCATGCCTGGCACTCAGAGTCCCTAAGAGCCACTAGACACAGCCCTGGTGGACCCCGGACTCTGAGCGGCACCAGGCCACGTACAGCTGGAGTAGTTTCCAGCAGCCCTGAGAGCTCTGGGAAGGACTCCCCAGGCCCCACACCCCAATGTTTAAATGTCAGTTCTGTTTGTAGGAAGCTCTCCACACTGCAGCCAAACGAAGGCCAACTTGGTTAACTCTCAACCCTCAGGGCACTTCCGCTGAACGACACTCACTGGAAGGTTTTCCCTCTGGCCTCCTTTTCAGCATTTCCTAGACTGTTTGTTTGCTTTGGGGCCACACCCAGTAGGCTCAGCGCTGACTCCTGGCTCTATCAGGATCACTCCTGGCTGGCTACGGGAACAATGGGGTACCAGGTGTTGAACCCGAGTCTGTGCAAGGCAAGCGCCCTATCTGTGTCCTTCCTCTCCGGCCCCAGAGCGACAAGTTAACAGCACCGAAGAACTGCTGTTCCTTGGCCATCCCTGGCCGCAGGCTTCTCGGGAAGAGGAGCAGCACCAGTCTGTCTCTTTAGGAATGCTTCTGGGGCCCAGGTTAAAGCCTGAGCTTTCCAGAAAAGGGGGAGTCCTGTCAGCTCTCCAGATGCAGAGCCTCTGCGAAGAGGAGGCACGATGTGAATGGATGCGATGTTAACTCAGTGAACCCGTATTTTCCAAAGGACTAATGTGTCATGTTACAAACCATGAATGGGGACAAAACACTCAAAGTACAAGGCCGACCAACGGGTCTTAAAGGGAACAGAGAACACAAAGTCCATTGATGGAGCTTCCCGTTCCAGAGTGCAACTAAGCCTAAGGGAAACGGCTTCTGAGTTTGGGTCTCCGGATCAAAGAGGAGTCTCCCCCTCTCCCCCACAAGGCCTTTCTCTGCATCTGCCGCCTCCGCAACCTTCCTCCAGAACACACGCCGGCGAATCCAGCCGCTGACAGAGGCTGGGAACCACAGCACTCACCGCGGACGTCTACTCTGAACTGTAACTGGGTTTTCTGCTGCCATTTAAAAGGGGAATGGGCTGGAGGGACAGCGCAGTGGGCAGTGTTTGTCTTGCACACGGCCAACCTGGGCTTGATCCCCAGCACCCCATATGGCTCCCCAAGGGACCAGAAATAATTCCTGAGTCTATAGCCAGGAGGACGAAAAGGAGGGAGGGAGGGAGGAGGGAGGGAATAAGGGAGGGAGGGAGGGAAGAAGGGAGGGAGGGAGGGAGGGAGGGAGGAAGGAAGAGAAAGGAGGAAGAGGAAGAAGGAAGGAAGAGGAGGAAGGAAAGAAAGGAAGGAAAGGAAGGAAGGAAGGAAGGAAGGAAGGAAGGAAGGAAGGAAGGAAGGAAGGAAGGAAGGAAGAGGAGGAAGAAAGGAAGAGAAGGAGGAAGAGGAAGAAGGAAGGAAGGAGGAAGGAAGAGGTGGGAGGAAGGAAGGAAAGAAAGGAAGGAAGGAAGGAAGGAAGGAAGGAAGGAAGGAAGGAAGGAAGGAAGGAAGGAAGAGGAAGAGGAGGAAGGAAGAGGAGGAAGAAAGGAAGAGAAGGAGGAAGAGGAGAGAAGGAAGGAAGGAGGAAGGAAGAGGAGGGAGGGAGGAAGGAAGGAAAGGAAGGGAAGGAAGGAAGGAAAGAAGGAAGAGGAAGAAGAAAGGAAGAGAATGAGGAAGAAGGAAGGAAGGAGGAAGGAAGAGGTGGGAGGAAGGAAGGAAGGAAGGAAGGAAGGAAGGAAGGAAGGAAGGAAGGAAGGAAGGAAGGAAGGAAGGAAGGAAGGAAGGAAGGAAGGAAGGAAGGAAGGGGAGGAAGAAAGGAAGAGAAGGAGGAAGAGGAAGAAGGAAGGAAGGAGGAAGGAAGAGGAGGGAGGGAGGAAGGAAGGAAGGAAAGGAAGGAAAGGAAGGAAAAGGAAGGAAGGAAGGAAGGAAGGAAGGAAGGGAAGGAAGGAAGGAAGGAAGGAAGGAAGGAAGGAAGGAAGGAAGGAAGGAAGGAAGGAAGGAAGGAAGGAAGGAAGGAAGGAAGGAAGGAAGGAAGGAAGGAAGGAAGGAAGGAAGGAAGGAAGGAAGGAAGGAAGGAAGGGAATCTGCTGAGAGCTTTCTGGGGCTGTCAACAACGCAGTGTCTGAAGCGACGAGGCGCTTTCCCTGTCTGTCTCTCCGCCCCACTCTGACGCTCCCAGCTGCCCGTTCTGTCTCCTAGCTGCTGGTGTCAGGTCGGTCACCAGCAGCTACATGCTGGAGCCCTGAGCTCCACCCCAGGCACCTCATGGCCCCCCAATACCACAGGGAGTGGCCCCTAACAAAGGAAAACACCGAGAGAAGCACATACTTTAGAAGCACCAGACTAAATAAACCCTTCTGAAATAGAAGGGATCTTCCCGACCCCTAGAACCGAAGAGCGCCTTTGCTGTGCCCTGAGATAAACAGGAAAAGCCAAGTTTGTGGGTCCCTGGAGGGGTGGCGTGGGGCGGAGCGTTTCTCTGGGAACAGCCAGGCTGCACCGAGGTTCAGAGACTGGGGCTGCTTCAATGGAGCCGGGTCTGTCTGGCTTCTGCCCATCTGGCCTTGTGTCAGAAGGGACATGTCCCTCCCACTCAATGGCGCCACGACCCAGGGGCATGTCGCAATCTTGTGGCCCCCAAATTCCCAAGTGCAACATGAGCCTCCGTTTACAGGCTCCCCTTAACAGTCTGGTCGGCGAGTGGGCTAAGAGGAATGTGGCCACAAGGCTGGAGACACACACTAAACCGCAGGTTTCAAAGCAGCGCTCAGTGGGAGCAGCAGGCACGCGGGCCCACCGGACGGCACCTGGGGAGGGTTAAAGTCTTGCATCTGTGCGCCAGCAGGGGTAGCAGCGATGATTTACACCGCCGAGGCCAGGGAAGGAGCGAGGTGCAGGCCCTCCGCTCACAGCTCTGGGGTCTCCCGTGTACTGAAAAAAGAACCGAGGTTCCCAGATAGCCGACCTGGTCACCAGCAGCTATGAGACAGAATGGGCAGCTGGGCACGTCCGCACGTGGCCCAACCAGGCTCGATCCTGAGAGCTGCATCAGGTCCCTCGGGTCCCTTAAGCCCCATCAGAGTGAGCCCTGAGCTGAGCCTGGAGTCAGACCTGAGCTCTGCCAGCTGGGATCCATACCCCAAATACATGCATGTACAGAATCCACCGCGGCTGAGGAAAGGAAAGCAGAACCCAGCATGGGAGATGATGAACCCGCCTGCCCAAAACTGTACGACTCATGTCAAGCATGGGACAAACACCTTTTGGTGAACGCAGAGCAAAGCAAACACTGTACTTACGATGGCATCTTTCACGATCTGTTTGGCCACCTGCTCCGGTTTGCAGACAGACGTGGTCTCTGATATGAGTCGGGTCTCCAGGGGCTGCAGTGGAAGAAGCCGACACATTGCTGACCCCCCAGACCTGGTCAATCCCTTACAGTGCAATGCCCACCCTAACAGCAGTCCCCAGAAAGCAGAGAGAGCTTTCCTGTGTTCAGAACTGGCTCTGCACTCAGCAAATACTCCTGGCAGTGCTCGGGAGCCATATGGGAAACCAGGGATCGCACCCAGCTAGGCCACATGCAAAACAAATGCCCTCCCCGCTGTCCTATCGCTCTGTACTGCCCGCAGCAGAATCCGTGATCCATTTCTACCTCGCAGGTAAAAGACAGTATAGCGGGAAGGGTGTTTGCCTTGCACACTGCCGACCCGGGTTGAGTCCCTGGTACCCCGAGGACTAAGGGGCAAGTCCCCAGACACCGGAGACAGGGCCCCAGGGCCCTGTCTCAAAGTCCCAGAGCTCACTGACGTCTGTGAGGACTTTGGTGTGGCTGAGTATAGGGCGGGAGAGGCGGCAGTGGGCAGGCGGCCGGACCACACAGTCCAGGCCCCACAGGGCCTCCAACCTCCTGAGTTCTGACTCTTTCCCGTAGGCTGGGATCCAGGAGCTGAAGCACTCGGCACGGTCACTACCAATGTACCCTGCAGAACTTCTGTTCCAATTCTAGCCTGGTAGATAACACAGCGCTAGTACGCACCCAACTTGGATTTGATTCCAGGCCCCTCACCGTCCCCCAGCATCGCTGGGGCAGCCTGGAGTTTCCATGGACCCCCAGCACCGTGAGGCTGAGCAGAACCACACCCTTGGGCCCCCTGCCCTGGTCTGATGGTCCCACTGGCCGAGAATCAGTGAGTGGGGCCCGGAGACCTCCTGAGCAACCACTTGGGAGCCCCTTTCCCCAAAACCATTAACCTCCTACTTTCTGAAATCCCATTGGCCACATTCCAAGCGTCCAACAGTTACCATATGACTGTAGTACTGGACACAGCCACTGAGATCAAGGCAATCCTTCCAGAACGTTCCAGCCACGGAGCACAGCCTGACATACTTTTTGCCAGAATCACGGGCTGGGCCCTGGAGAACATCTCCCTGTTCTGTCCGGGGCTGCACAGATGCCAGCAAGGGTCGGGCAAACATCAGAGGCCACTGTCCCTGGGACGCAGCTCCTGGATGCACGGCTCCCGCCAGCAGAGCCCAGGGCCTCGTGCATGCAAGGCGAGGTGCTCCAGCTCTCTGAGCCGTCTCCAGGCCCAAAAGGACGTGCGGTCCACTCTGCCATCTGACGCACAGCCCAGGGCGAATCCCAGGTTTCCTGCCTGAACAGCTGTGGAGGCTGAGCGCAGGGTTTGGCAGATACCAGATGAAGAGAGGAAGGAGAAGGCCGAGAAGTCCGGGTTCTCGAATGCTAAGATGCCCTGTAGGCCTCGGTGGAGACAATGACTCAGCAACCAAATTCAGAGGACAGAATATTCCTTTTAAAGAGTATCATCTCATCGCTTAAAAATAGAGACTGTATTTAGCATCGTAAGGAAAACACCCCTTAATTAAGCCGCACTTCCCAGATGAGCAGCCAAAACCATCTCTCTAGACAACCTGGATGCCTCCCCCAAGATTCCAAATGCACGCTCGAGAAAGTTCTGAGCGCTCTGGCCCACGTCTGTGTGGAAAGAAGTCAGGCTGAGGGCTGGCGGCAGGACACGGAGGGGCCAGAGACGCGCTCACCTTAGTCTTGTTCTCTTCCAGAAAGCCAGGCGTGTCAGTGTCGGGCGGATAGGCCACTGTGATGTAGACGCTTGTAGGGCTTCACCTGCGTGTCAGAAATGACATGAGAGGCCGAAGCTTCCCTGCTAACACGGCTGCCAGACCCGCACAACACCCCACCCAGTTTCCCCAAAGGCGGCTGGGCCTGGGGCGGAGGGGTGGGGGGGCACTGGAAGGGAAGGAACATCACCACCCCGTGAGTAAATCCTCCCAGAAATGAAGGCACAAAGCCCATCTCCAGACAGCTGAGCCAGGCGTGGAGACCAACTTCCCTTCCATGTCGCCCAATCCCAATGGCCGGGAAAACGCCCACACAAGAGCTGAGCTCTACTGGACCCTAACATGGCCAACTCGTCACTCAAACGAAAGGACGAGCTCATTCGCCTGCCAACTTCCTTCCTGGCCGCTTCTTTTGGTTTTGTTGTTTGGGGGCCACACCGTAATGCTCAGGGAATACTGCCGTGCTTGGGGGATCATAGAGGATGCCAGGATCAAACCAAGGTCAGTCGTGTGCCAGGTAAGCATGCTACCTGAGACAGTATCTCTCCAGTCTGTTTATTTTCAGTTGGTGGTATTTACGTTGTTTTGTTTGGGGGCCACACTCAAGCCATAATACAGGATGGCCCAGGGCTGGAACCCAAGTCAGCCATCTACAAGATAAAGCCCTTCCCCACTGTACTATTTCTTGGATCCAGCTCCTGAAACAGGCTGATTTCACCTCTGAAACCCCAGGGATCACCCACAGCCCTCCCTGGGACTGCCAGGGGTTGGGTCCCAAAACCTATGCTTCCTCAAACTGTGGGTCACAACCCACACGGGGGCGCAGAGCTCAATGTGAGAAAGGTGCTTTCAATTATATTTATGATCTGCTATCTGTCACAGTCTGACCTGACTATACACCCAAGTTCAGGTGAAATTCTCAGACAGAAAAGCGAAGTAAGGGCCAGAGCGATAGTCCAGCAAGTAGGGCCTTTGCCTTGCACACAGCTGACCGGGTTCAATCCTCGGCATCCCGTATGGTCCCCTGAGCCCCGCCAGGAGTAATTCCTAAGAGCCAGGAGGAATAACTCCTTGAGTGTCGCTGGGTGTGACCCAAAAAGCCAAAACAAACAAACAAAAAAAAAACCCAGAAAAGCAAAGTAAGTGGAAATTTCAGAAAAGGGCGCCTAGAACCCTCTGTGCCCCAAGAGGCCCAAATGGGCGATCAGCCATGCACTGGGGGCGCAGGCCTTCTCCCACAAAACAGGGCTGTCCCCCAGGGCGGAGCCCCGTCCAACCAGCCCAGCACCCCCCAGCAGACAGCCTCGCCCCTTATCTGCATGCAGAAACTCCTGTGGGCGGCTCCTCCCCTCCCTGGAAACCCTCCTCGGCCCTCCTCGCCCTCCTGGGTGTGAGAACAGGTTCCTGCCTGCTGCCCGGCCCAGTTCCCTCTCTGCAGGAGTCAGGTCTCTGAAGAATCTTCTAGAATTGTTGGGAGTTGCTTCCCAAGCAGGAAATAACGAGGCTTCCCAGGCCCTGGGTGTCCTGTCCCGAGGAGGGGGAAGGCGGTCAGCACCCCCCAGCAGCACGTGACGGGGAAGCTTTGGCAAGCCCCCTCAAGGGTGAGAGGGGCAAAGGCTGCGTCTCTGCGAGTAGGGTTTCGATGTGTGGAGGGCGCCCGGAGCACCCGCCAGCATCCACAGGAAAGTAGCTTCAAGGCCCAGGGGGTGCTGGGAAAGCCCAGCCGGGCTCAGAGTGAGGCTGAGGAGAGGACACTTGACGTGGACACAGCGACCTAAGAAACAAAACCCTTCTCTCACGCCTGCTCCCCAGGGCAGAGAAAAGGCCATGCCAGAGGCACCCAAGAGGCCGAGACGGCCTGTTTGAAGCCGGGCCTGGACTCCCCAGAAAGGAAGGAGCGTGCCAACGGAGTGATCCAAGTCCAAGGTGCGGGCGTGCTCCCACAGCACCAAACAGCTCGGCAGGACGCAGCTGCTCCTGAGCACGGGTCACCCTTGACAATCACAAATGACTCTCCGTCCCGCTGGATGGCGCTGACCCGCCTCAGAGGACCAGCAGCCTTCTCAAATGTTCAAACCTTAAAGAAGCCCCAGTGCACCTTCTTTTCTTGACTCCATTACCCCAGTGCTCTTGGGGTCACACCGGTGAAGCTCAGGGGTTCCTCCTGGCTCTGCACTCAGGAATTACTCCTGGCGGTGCTCGGGGGACAATCCAGGGAGTCAGGGACTGAACCCAGGTTGGGTTTGGAAAGTGCCCTGCCTGCTGTAGGGCACCCCCAAAAACAATTTCTTTTAAAATCTTTAATATCTGCACTTACAAGACTGGGGGAGAAATTGGTAAGAAACTATGCCAACAAAGCGTCCTTTCAAAATGACTCTGTACATAAGCGTTTCTAGGGTCCTTCTTCGGGGAGAACGGGTGCGGCTGGCAGGGAAGCTGTTCAGCGCTGGCTAAACCGAAAGGACCAGCTTGCAGGGTCAAGCCCGCGTTCTCTCGTCGGTTCTCTCTTTCTTCCTTTCCCCTCCAGAAAAGACAGCGTTCTCTCTGGAGCATCTACTTCTCTCCCCCTCCCCCTCACATCTTCCTAAGTAAATGTCTTTCAATAAAAACCAGCTTGCTTTACTTAAAACAGAAGATTTAGCCACAGGAGCCGACGGCGGCCATTCTAGCAGGGCTCAGAAGCACACGCCATACCGCACGCAGCATGCAGTTTCTGGAAAGAAACCAGAGGCGGACTTGGGTTCACAGCCCAGAAGCCTCTTTCACGGGGCTCAGCCTTGTGTGTTCCCTCCTGCGTGCTCCGTGCGGACATTCCGAGGGGCACCCAGATCTGCAGGCTGGCAAGCCCAGGCCTGGCACGGGCTGTGAATCACACTCGTCACCCGGAGGCTCGGGGTTCTGTCTGCACGAGCAACTCGCCTCCTTCCCCCTCTCTGCTGACGCCTCTGCTCTGCTGTGCTGGGAAACAAGGCCACCCAGACATCACCCTCGGTCCTCACTGTGACTCGCACAGCAGCCCCGAGGCCAGACCTAGGGACGAGAAGTTCCAACGGGTGTGTCTGTGATTCCCCAAAGTCTCCTTCCCCACTAGGGATCAAAGGCCAAAGAGAAGGTCGGAGGCCTCAGCACGGACAAACCTGCGAGCTGAGCTCCAGCGAGAGCCAGACCAAAGTCACACAGACAGGAAGCCGGGAGGCAGAGTGGCCACGGGGCCCCTGGGAGTCGGTTTATTCCCAGTGAGGCCGTCCGCAGCGCTGAGCCCCTCACCTGTCAA
Source organism: Cryptotis parvus (assembly GCA_021461705.1). Taxonomy (NCBI): domain Eukaryota; kingdom Metazoa; phylum Chordata; class Mammalia; order Eulipotyphla; family Soricidae; genus Cryptotis; species Cryptotis parvus. The sequence continues at coordinate 62,988 of JAJIBD010009229.1, forward strand.
CCAGGGCCCTCACCAAGGGGCAATGGCCAAGAAACACTGTCAGCTTCGATGTCCGACTGGCTGGACCGAGATGGCCATGGCTTATGATGCAGAGCACAGAGCTGACGGCAGCGAACATCTGTGGCTGCTTCGTCCCGGAGGATGATGGCGCCCAGGGAGCAGGACAACGTCCTTTGCGTCAGCCCCGGACAGAAAAGGTCGTTGCACCCGCTCAAGACAGGAAAAGAAATGGGGCCAGAGCGATAGCACAGCGGGTAGGGCGTTTGCCTTGTACACGGCCAAGCCAGGTTCGATTCCCAGCATACCATAGTCCCCTGAGCACTGCCAACAGTAATCCTCAGTACAGAGCCAGAGTAAGCCCTGAGCACTGCCGGGTGAGCCCCTCCAAGCCCCCAGGAGGGGCTCTGAGACCGACTGGTGGTCAGCAGAGAACAGGGAGCAGGGTGGTAAACTGAAGGGAGGGCCCTCACATGGCCCAGGACACAGCCAGACTCTTGGCACTTAACAAGGCCCCGCCACCTGGCACACCGCTGAGATGTGTGACATTAGGAAGTGGCAGCAGCTTCACCCAGAAAGCAGCCCCGCTTGCGGCCACGTCTGCATGTCCAAAGTCTGCACCAGACAGTAGGGGCCCTTCTCACACCAGAGGAGACCGCCTGGGCTCCCTAAAGCCAAGGTCATTACACTACAGCCTGAGGGCCAAGGCTGGCTCTCTGGCTGTGGGTTTGGTATAATTTTTTTGTTTTCTTTATTCACAGTGAATTGACTTATACTGCAAGAAGAGCAGCTTCAGGGTAGTGTTGGAATCCAGCCTCTCCACACGCTGTCACTCTCCCACCCCTTTACTTATTTTGCCCACACCTACAACCCTTTTTCCTGGGCTAACTCGCTCTGCCCCTAGAGATGTTGCAGATGTGGCTGCGGTGCCCAGCTGTGTCAGCAGGTGGCAGACAGGAGACAGGCTTGTCTACACCCAGGGCTCTGCCCCATGGACCTTGGATGGTGGATGGTCAATGGTCTGACATAGAAAAAAAACTAGGTTCCCTGGAATGAACTCAGAGCCATGGCAGAGCCTGGCAAGCTAGCCATGGAGTATTTGATATGCCGAAAACAGTAATAATGGACCTCATTCCCAATGAATGGAGACGTTACTGGCGCCCGCTCGAAGCAAATTGATGAACAAGGGGAAGACAAGTGACAAGTGACATAACTTGCTCCGCCCCTATCTCCTAAACAGCAAGTCTGGAGGGACACAGCCTTCCCCTGCAGCCCCATGCTGCGTACGGCCATCCCCATCATCACAGACGTGCGTGTCGGACACTGACTCTGGCCCCATCCAGGAAAAGTGACACCCTCTCTCTGAGATCCCCAAAGCTGCTCTTGCTCAGGGAAGCTGGACCTCTGCGACGCTGCCACAGAAGAATCCCACCTTCCCTCTCGCAGCCCGTGACTCTGGCCAGGAAGGTGTGATGCAGGGTGACACCCATGCAATGAATGGGTGGAAAACACTCACTAGGCACTAATCCTGACCACACCTTCCACACAATGTTCAGCCGTGAAACCTTTAAGCCTCCACTTTGAAATTGGTATTGAAAGAGAAGCATCGAGAGAGCCAACGATCTTTAGTTCTGCCTCTTATCTTGAAAGTAAGAAAGTGGAGACGGGTTAACTGATTCCCTCCAGAACTGAGAACTAATGAGCTGATTTAAATCCTCCTCCTAAATGCACCCTGAATCATCCCTGCATCTAGAGTCACAAATGTGGTTATTTTTGGTATGGTTTTTGTTTTCTTTTTGGGCGTTTTTGGGTCACAGACAGCAATGCTCAGGGGTTACTCTGGTGGTGCTCAGAGAACCATATGGGATGTTGGAGACTGAACCCGGATCAGCAGTATGCAAGGCAGACACCCTCCCGCTGTGCTATCACGGGGCAGTTTCTCTGTTAAAGGAACATCTTTATGAATGAGCCGAGTAACACTCACAGAAGCGAGTGGGACCCACTGGGCGCTTACCTCCATCTGCAGGGCCTCCGCCAGTCCCCCGGAGCGCAAACTTGGAGGGCGAGTAGGCCGGTAGCCGGAACAAGCCCAGCTGCCCGGCCTGCGAGGCCACAAACACGATCCTGCCCACGCGGGCGCTCCTTCATGGTGGTGATGACGGCGCGCGGCTCGGGTACACGCTGCCCAGGTAGTTGATGCTGATCAGTCTCTGCGGGGGTGAAGGGGACAGAGACAGTCACTCAAGGGCAGCGCCAGGTCCACAACCCCACGCTCCGCCGGGCCTTCTGCAGTGGCTCTCCCTGGACAGCCCGGGAGAGGGCACGCTCTCTGCAAAGGCCCATCCCCATGGCTGCTGGTCTACGCTAGGCAGCCCTAGCACGCCCACTCTGCTGGGGCGTGGCCGCAGAGCCAACCCTCATACAACCCCTCGAAGGGGTGTCTCCTCTGCAACCCTACTGCAACAGGGCTGGCGCCTGCGAGCATCCCCCAGAAGGGGCACGCAACCACCCCACCCAGCAGCCAAAGTCAACAGAATCGACACAAGCCAGCAGCTAAAGGCAAGGCAATGGTTGCAAAGCGCACACACACGACAGCAGGAGGCACCCGGTCAGTCCACGGGAGGGGCCGGAAGCAGGAAGTGCGTCACCGGAAGTCTGGTGTGAGGCACCGGAAGTGAGGCCAGGCTTCCTGAGGGGGCGGCGTGCGGCCAGCATCCTGTCACAAACCCAACGTGTGGACTAGCTCCAATACAAAAACCATCTTCAAAGTTCCTCTCGGCTGACTCTAACCTTTATACTTCCTCGCTGTGTGTATTTAACGCCTTTGACTTTTTGTAAGAACCTCAGGTAAAGCGGGCACACGCTGAGCGGCGGACAAGAGTTTGTTTTTCAAGCCTGATTCTCTAAATGTATTTTAAAGGTTGTTTTTTTTTTTTAATTTAAATTTCTTAAACTGCTTGGCTTGAAAATGAGATAATAAATGGGCAGCATGTTTTTTTTTTTTTTTCTTGTTGGGTCACACCCAGCGATGCTCAGGGGTTACTCCTGGCTCTAGGGTCAGGAATTACTCCTGGTTGTGCTGGGGACATTATGGGATGCCGGCGATCTAACCCGGGTTGGCCGCATGCAAGGTAAACGCTATACCCTTGGGCCCCCTTATTTTTTTTTTGTCGAGCTTGTTAAAAATTCCGAAAAAAGTTAATTTTTTTTTTTAATTTTAAGAACTTACATAGTTGAAAGGAAAAGAAATGGAAGAAAATAAGAGACCAGTGAGCTGGACAGGGCCCTGGGCCTCGGGCTGCTTGGGCTGAGATCATCGACATCACTGCCTTCCACCTCCTCCTCTTATCCTCTGGCTGGTTTCCAACAGATCCAGTCACTAGCAAGGCTCTTGGCTCTGGAGTCTCCACTGACGACACTCGACACCGCCTTCCTCTGAAAAGGCCCTGGAGAACGTGCCCAGGGCGCGGCAGGAGGCTGCTCTGCGCTTCTGGGAAATGCGGCCATGCTGGCTGGCTCACATGCTGGCTTCTCATCACCTCAGAACTTGCACGCCGGCTGATGCCTCTAAGTCGGAGAAACCGTTCATGGTTGGGGGTCCGTGATTTGAAATGTTTTATGGAGCACTGTTGAGGTCTACAGAAGCTAAACCCTTCACTCTGCATCTTCTATTCTTTTTTATTGGGGATGGCCAAAGCAGAGCTCAGGAGTTTGGGATGGAGGTGGGGGCTGCAGATTCCAGTGATTCTTTTTCAGCCGGAACAGAGGTTTAATGCAAGGGGATGAGGATATGGTGCTTCCTGCAGTGCTAGGGGGTTAATCAGCCTCCAAGCTCCATGTACTTGGGAACCTCCAGGGCTGTACCGAAATATTTTGGGGGACTAGGTGGCGTGGGAAAAGAACTGGGGTTGGCAGCATCTCTTAGACACATCTGTGCATTTCCTTTTGAGACTCTTCTAATTTCCAGGGTAAAGGGATAAGGAAGGAGGAATCTGGGCCACATCTGAAGGTGTTGTTCCTGGCTCTGTGCTCAGAGGATCACTCCTGGTACTCAGGAGGCAGTATGTGGTGCCAGGGTTTACAAACCAGGATCGAATACAACTTATCACCTGTCACTTTCTCCAGCCTGCTTCAGAGCTTTTTCTAGTCCCTGGCTTCCTTTTCTCTAGCCTTGTCCTCAGTTCTACTCTTATCAGTTCCTCATTCTTCAGCCTCTCAGGAACCACCACTGGGAGCTGCTGTTGTCCCTCATCCACATCCAAGATGAAGCTGCTTCCATCTCAGCCACAGCCCAGGATGGCAGACCTTCTCATCAGTAAAACCTTTAGGGACCTTCAGGGTGCCCTTTTGTTGTTGCTTTTGGGTCATACCCAGCTGTGCTCCAGGCTTACTCCCAGCTCTTGGGTTAGCAATCAGTCCTGGTGGGGCTCAGGGGGCCATATCACGTTCTGGGGATTGAACCCGGGTCAAGCTTGTGCAAGGCAAGTGCCCTATCCGCTGTGCTATCTCTCCGGCCCCTCAGATGTCTCTTCCTGAAATAAGCCCCCATATATGCCTCAGGGTCATTACCCCATACTTAAGGGTTTATCTGAACCCATCATGGATATTACAGTCCTTCCAAACTGCCAGTGTCTTCTGGGATCTGTAGCAGTAGCCTAAGCAAAGGTCCCTTTCAGTGAGGCCTCCTTAAGCTTGAAGAGCTGCAATAACTCCTTAATCTATGGGGTGGGTCAAAAAAGTGGTGTTTGGAGGCCCGGAATCTGCTTTGGTGTCAAGGTAAAGATCACCAGCATAAAAAGGATGATCAAGAGTAAGATCAAAATTATTGGGAAATGAGTTACAGTTTTTTAATATGTGGTGAGTGTTGGGGGTGAGCCAGGCTGGGGTTGCACCAGAGGTGTTGGGGGTGACCCCTGGCAGTGGTGGGGAAATCATATGGGATCACTAGATCACTAGACATCCCAGTTGTTCATCAATTTCCTCGAGCGGGCGCCAGTAACATTTCCATTTGACCCTATCACGTGCCAGTGAAGCCCAATGGCATCTGCTTGCTTCAGGAATACGAAGAGCCTCAAACCGTTCATTCAGGGTCTTGACGAAGAAGTCTGACACCTATTAGTCTAAATAGTAGGTGGGCGGCCACGTGATCTTTTGACATCCCGTGGAATCCAGTCGGTAACGGCTCTAGTCCAGCGGTCGCCTCCAAATCGCATTACATGTCCAGCCCATCTGATTTTCGATGCCTTGGCAAACGAGACAACGTCCCTGACTCTGTCATCATATGGGATGACAGCCGTTAAACCAGGGTCAGGCCACTGCAAGGAAAGTGCCTAACCCCTATACCACCACTCTGGCCCCTGTACTTCTCTATTTTCCTTTCTTTTTATTTCTCCATTTGTCAAGGACAGGAATTCAGAAGGGCAGCTGGAAGAGGAGTTGTGTCACCCATGGCTTCTTACGGCTCCTGAACGACACCTGCACTGTGGGCTGAGTGATGTGCATGAAGGTCTTCGGATTCTCACTGTGTCCGTTCCAAAGGGCTCTCAATGTAGCTTGCAGTGATTCTGCCCAGCCATTCTGTACTCCTGTCCTTACTGCCTTGGAACCTGGCCTGAAGGGGCCTCTTTATGGATCAAAGTCCCTTCAAGCATCAGTTTCCAGAATAAAGAGGGTTTCTTTGTGGAGAAAGTTTACCCTGCAAGATTTTCCTCTACAGCAAGCTTGCTTAAAGCTCTTTTTTCATTCTGGCTTTTGGGGCCATATCGGGCAGGGCATAGGGACTTCTCCAGGCTTGGTGCCTTTACAGCACGGACTCAGCCTTTACATATTACAGAGTAAGTGGCAATAAATTCAAGGTCACAAAAAGACTTCTCGTTTGGATCGTGAGCATCATGGTGCTGAGAGGGAAGGGTTTTGGTGCCTAGACTTCAGCCCAGAGCACTGAAGTTTCAGAGCTAACAAGAGCCTGTCTCTAGTGTGACATTTTCCTTTTAGTACAGCAGATCCTTTCACATATATATAATTTATATCTATGTAAAATTTATATATTATAATTTATATTGTTATATGTTATAAACAATATATGTTATATATAAATAACATATATATATTTTGTGTTTGTTCTTATTCTTCAAGATGGGAGATACGGGGGCCGGAGCGATAGCACAACACTTTGCCTTGCACGTGACTGACCCAGGCTCTATCCCCAGCATCCCATATGGTCCCCAAGCACCACCAGTAGTAATTCCTGAGCAAAGAGCCAGGAGTAACCCCCTGAGAATTGCCAAGTGTGACCCAAAAAGCAAAAAAGAAATTTAATAAACTAAAAAACAAGATGGGAGATATAGTGCTCGAGTCACCTGACTGGAGAGTAGAAACCATCACTGCTCCATTCCCACCTTCCTGACCACCTTTCATTTCCTGTTCACAAGGACTGTGTACACTTGTAGGCCATGATGAGGATTATATTAAGCACAAGGGAAAGAGATGCTATCAGGAGATCCAAAGAACATGACACATTGAGTTGCTGCTGGTGTGAAACACTGAAACATCTAATATGTCTCTAGGCCATACAAATTTGAAGGCCACTATATACATACTTTGTGGTTGACCAAAATGTGATAATGTCCAGTATCTGATGAGGCAAAGACAGGACACTCAGGTTAATACTTTACTACTGCAAAGGCCTGTGCAACGACCAGAAGAGGAAATATATGTTAAGTGTGAATGCAGCTCTAACCACAGTAAGTTCTCAGTAACTGCTGACTCTTAATTTTATTATGAACAAGAGATATCAAAGATCTATTTTCCCCTGACCCTGGGAACATTTAAAAATGCCACATGATGGGGCCGGAGCAATAGCCCAGCGGGTAGGGCGTTTGCCTTGCACACGGCCGCCCATGCTGGCCTGGGTTTGATCCCCGGCATACCATATGGTCCCCTGAGCACCGCCAGGAGTGATTCCTGAGTGCAGAGCCAGGAGTAACCCCTGAGCATTGCTGGGTGTGACCCAAAAAAAAAAAAAAAAAAAAAAAATGCCACATGTTCACTTGAAAATCTAAGTGCACATGCATTAAAATGATTATATATTAAAATCTATACAATGCTAGCTTTATAAGCAGGTAAAACCAAGTATTTAATTGGGGAGCTCTGAGCCAATAACATTAACTCAACTGAGTATCTCCAGAAAAATCACCTAAATGCCTGGAGACCAAACAACAGACTTCTCAACAATCCAAGCATGAGAAAAGGGAAATGATAGAATAGAATGTGTTAACTGAGTGGAAATAAAAATACAACATATCAAACTTCATGGAGTGCTGCAAGTGCAGTACTGAGGCGGAACTCTGAAGCATTACACGTGTGCATTAGAAGAAAAAAAAGTTGGAGCCGGAGCGATAGCACAGCGGGGAGGGCATTTGCCTTGCACCCAGCTGACCCGGTACAATCCCCGGTATCCCAAATGGTCCCCCAAGCACCACCAGGAGTGATTCCTGAGTGAAGAGCCAGGAGTAACCCCTGAGCATTGCCAGGTATGACCCCCCAAAAAAGAAAAAGGGGGCTGAAGCGATAGTACAGAGGGTAGGGTATTTGCCTTGCACATGGCCAACCTGGGTTCAATCTCTGGCGTCCTATATGGTCCCCCCGAGCACCGCCAGGAGTAATTCCTGAGTGCAGAGCCAGAAGGAACCCCTGAGCATTGCCGGGTGTGACCCAAAAAGCAAAAAATAAATAAAATACATGAGCCACAAAAGTTAACTCAAAATGAGGAAAAAAAATATAATTCTACATCTATTAAAGAAATTGAATCAAAGCTAGAAACTGATCCCACAAAGAAAAAATTTGGAACTTATTGATGAATTCTACACAAAATGTAAGGAAGAGTAACATCAGTTCTACACAAACACTTTCATAATACCCAAGAACAGGAATACACCCTTTCTCATCTTCTGAGGCCCTTATCCACCCAAGTAGAAAATAACATTACAAAGAAAATCTAGTAGCCCACAAGAGTACAGAAATGATATAACAGCTTATCATTTATATCATGTGGCATTTATCCCAGAAAAGGCTGCTTTAACATTTGGAAATGAATCAATGTAATTCACCATATTAAAGAACAACAAAAAAAACTCTCATGTCATCCCAAGAAATGAAGAAAAAGCAACTAGAATGATATGCATTATTTACAAAAACTCTTAGCCAACTAGGAATTGAAAACTTCCTCAACTTGATAATGGAATCAACCAAACCCAAACAATCCACTATCTAGTTTTATGGCAACGACTGAATTTTCTCTCCCAAAGATGAGGAATAAAACAAGGATTTCTGCTCTCAGCAATTTTATACAAGACCACACTGGAGGCTGCAGTCACTGCAAAAGGGTATCAGATCGAAATGAGAGCAATAAATGTTGTAGGTGACATGCCTTTGGAAGCAGGAACCAATGTGCAGTACTGTTAAGGATTTAGCAAAGGACAAGACCAAAACAATGATCAATTACACTTTTCTATTTTGTAGTGAACACTCAGAAATTAAAGTGAAAAAAATGCATCATGTAGACTAGCATCAAAATAACAAAATACTGAAAAATAATGTGTAAGACCACACATTGGAAGTTACCAAAAAAAAAGTGCTGAAGGAAATTTTAGGAGACCTAATAGACACAGAATGCACTCACGGTTTAAGACAATGTAGGGCCAGAGTGATAGTACAGTGGGTAAGGGGTTTGCCTTGCATGCAGCTGACCTGGGTTTGATCCCCAGAATCCCCATTTGGTACCCTGAGCCCTCAGGAGTGATTACTGACACTGGAGGCAGGAGTAACCCATGAGTCCCAAAAAATCTTTTTTTTTTTTTTTGCTTTTTGGATCCCACCTAGCAATGCTCAGGGGTTACTCCTGGCTCTGCACTCAGGAATCACTCCTGACTGTGCTCAGGGGACCATATGGGATGGCGAGGATCAAACCCGGGTCAGCCGTCTGCAAGGCAAACACCTACCCGCTGTGCTATCGCTCCAGCCCCCCAAAAAATAAATTTTAAAAAAAAATTTTAAAAAAAAGACAGTGCAATGACAGTATAGCATTGGGAGACAGTTCAACAGGCTGAGCTTGTGCTATGTATTCAGGACACTGGGTTCAATCCCCAGTACCACACAGTCCCCTGAGTACTGGCGGGGAATGACTCCAAAGCACTTAGCAACACCAGGTATGGCACCAAAACTAAAAGTAAATAAATGTGAAATGACCACTAACATCCACAAGTTTATAACAAGATCAGCACGATAAACTATAAAGAAAACCATTACAAGAAAATGTAAGAGAAGGATATCGGAATCCCCAAGACCACTCTGGTTTTCGGTGACTCATAGGCCACAGATTTACTGCTACGATTTATGAGAGTGGGAAGCGGGGGATGGAATAAAGGAACATGGTGGAGGGAAGCTGACGCTGGGTGGCATTGGTAATGAAATATCACATGCCTAAACCTCAACTACTGATAACTTTGTAAAGCATGTGTCTTCAATTAAACTTTTTTTTTCTTTTTTTGGGTCACACCCGGCAATGCTCATGGGTTTCTCCTGGCTCTGCACTCAGGAATTACCCCTGGCAGTGCTCGGGGACCATATGGGATGCCGGGGATTGAACCCGGGCCAGCACCGGCCAGCCGCGCAAGGCAAACACCCTACCCGCTGGGCTATCGCTCCAGTCCCCTTCAATTAAACTTTAAAATTTAAAAATGAAAATAGATTTATGACAGTGAAAGGACACAAAGCAAGATCAGTAAGAGCCAAAGGACCCAGACCAAAGTGCAGGACGCCCAGGTGCGCGTTTCCGGCATCCTCTCCCCTCCCCAGAGAGCCTCTCAGGACCCAAGGCGGTCCTCAGCAGCGAGTGTGGCATTCTAAGTGCATGCGACTTCCCATAAAATGAAAACAAACAATGGAGAGGAGGAGGAGGAGGAGGAGGAGGAGGAGGAGGAGGAGGAGGAGGAGGAGGAGGAAGAAGAGGAGGAGGTACTGGGGGTGAGGGAGGGAAGAAGTGGGGGAAGGAGAAAATTCAGAAAAAGAGAAAATGTAGATGAAAATGGTCTTGTTTGGGGTTGTTTCTGGAGTGACTCCGCAGAGCGCCGTGAGAACATGCAGTGCTGGAGCTCAAACCCTGCCGCCCACATGTGCCCCATGCGCTCTCCAGCCCTCTGAGTCGTCTTCCAGGCCCCAAACGGACTCTCGTCTTCAGAAAATGTATCAGTCTGGTGCAGCCAATGAAGCCAGCTGTGCCCTCTGCCCTGGTGGGACCCTGGTACAATGGCTGCCAACAGCAAGCAGCTGTCTGGGCGGTGTAGCAGCCTGTGGCTCGGACGGGCTGTTCTAAAGGGACCTTGGAGATAGTGCTCTGCAGTGGACAGACACATCTGTTCTCATGGAGGCTCACAGACATGCAGGAGCTTTGGAAAGCCCCGTGCATAACAGCCAAGGGCCACACTGCTCAAGCTACATCTGCCCCAAATGTCCCAGACAGGGACCATGAACTCTGCACTGGACGCCAGAAGATGCACATCCCCAAGGGCCGTGGGGTCACACACCCACCCCTGACCACTGACCTCTGAGCAGATGCAGGGCAGAGCTCTCCTGAAAGCCTCAGAGCCGACCCTCCTGAGCCCCTGCCCAGCCCCGCCACCCAGTCCTTACCATCCCATCACTCCATCACAATAATTCCTCTTCTCAGTCCACCCAAATAGGTGCAGATGACCACCCACCTGGGCGCGACTGGAACATGGCTCAGAATGCGCCACAGAAGGGAGTGCCCAGCGGGACAGGCATGGCCTTGGAAGGTGAGACACTGGTTCCCTGTCTCCGTCTCTCTCACCACCTTCCCCCAAGCCCCCACTTCCTGGCCACCTCTGAAGCCTATGACCTCACCACTGCATGCCTAGACAACTCCCACTATCTTCCCAATAGATTCTTCCCACAGCGGTGGGACTAATCCCTCAAGCTCCCTCTCATCGCTGACAGGTATTCAAGCCAAACCATCAACTTCATGCGGCGCCGGAGAAAGGACCGCAGGCTCTCCAGCTGGACCCCACTCACTGCCATCCACGGGGGACCTTTCCAGCTCCCCTCACATCTCACGGCGCGTGCTTCACCACAGCCCATCTGCAGCCAGACGTGGACACACCAGTCCAGGCGTCTCCTGCTTAATCAAAGGGAATGACATCCAACTTGGCAGAGGAAAGCTTTCAACGCCTATTAGCTCCTACACTTGCCATGCACGTGTGAAGCCTTGGGGGGTTCAATCCCCAGCACCCCAGAAACAACAAAAAAACAACCACTACCACAATAAAACAGCCAAAGGCCCCTGGAATGGTCTTTACAACAACAAACACTCAAAAGACCATTTAGGAAAGATAGTTGATGCACAGTTTGCTGGGGAAAAAAAAAAGACTTTTACTTAAGATTTCAAAAGGACAGATCAGGGGCCGGAGCGATAGCCCAGTGGGTAGGGCATTTGCCTTGCACAGGGCCAGCCCATGCTGGCCCGGGTTCAATCCCGGCATCCCATATGGTCCCCGAGCACCGCCAGGAGTAATTCCTGAGTGCAGAGCCAGGAGTAACCCCTGAGCATCGTCGGGTGTGGCCCAAAAAGCAAAAAAAAAAAAAGGACAGATCAGGTATGCAGAGTACATGATCCCCCGCCCGATGAAATGGTAGCCCCTTCCCTGAGCACTGCTAGGTATGGCCCCTGTATCACAGCAACAGAAGCATCAGTAATAAGTGGGCCAGGGCAATAGTACAGCCGGTATGGCATTTGCCTTGCACGCAGCCGACCCAGATCCCCTCCCCAGCATCCCATATCATCCCTGGAGCACCGCCAGGAGTGATTTCTGAGTGCAGAGCCAGCAACCCGTGAGCATCACTGGGTATGACCCAAAAAAAGGCTACCGCCCTACCCGAGTGCCTCATATTTTTATCTTGACGTGAGAACAGCAAGAGACTCTGCTTATCCACTATCTCAGCTTTTCACTTATAATAATACTGACACGGCATGAAAATCAGAACCACTGAGTTAACGAAGCGCTCCTGCCCGGCATCCCTCAGGGGGCACATTGCGAGGGTTCACTGCCATTTTACAACAGGGAAAACAGACCCAGAGACTTGTCTACATTCACCAAGGACTTAATCCTGGCTCTGTGCTCAGGGAAGACCCCAGGCAGAGCTCGAGACCATAACCAGAGCGAGGGACCACACCAGTGCCAGCCACAATCAAGTTAAAGCATTAATCCCACACTCTCCCTTCAGTCTTTGCGCACACTTTTAGGCTGGTGAACCAAGGCTTTAGAAACTCATTCCTCCAGTCTTCCTCTTGGCTTCCAAAGCTCTACCTGCATCCGACAAAGTTTATTCGCACTCTTTATACCAGCTTCGCTCCACTTTCTAGGAGTAGGACCCAAATTTCTACTTACTTCAAAAGTACCAACTTCAAGGTCTTCAAATTTTCCTGACAGGGCCATCCCAGCACAATTCACAAGCATGTCCACTGGGCCCAGTTTCTCCTGTGCCTGAAAAAGGGATCAAGTAGGCCTTAAGAAAGAGAACAGAAGCCAAAGATACAGCACAGTGGGTAGGGTGCTTGCCGTGCGCACACATGGCCGATTTGGGTTCGATCCCCTGCATCCCATATTGTCCCCAAGCATCACCAGGAGTAATTCCTGAGTGCAGAACCAGACATAATTCCTAAGCAATGCTAGGTATGACCCCCAAAAGAAAGCCAATGGAAAAGTCTTATATTATTGAGTCAACGCAATCTATAGAACAGAACAGATAATGAACAGTGGCAGAGTCTAGACCACAAAGCAAAATGGTGAGAATCAATCCAATGGCAAGTGAAGTCACAGTCCTAGCCCGGTCACTTACTTGCTTTATGACATTTTCCACTTGGTTATAATCTTGTGATACATCAACTGATATACAGAGCACCACCTGTGGGAGACAGAACAGGAGCCAACACAGACATTGGGTTATCAGAAACTATTTCAAAATGTGTGTGTGCGCGCATGTGTGTCTGTGTTAATTAAAGGCATTCTTTCCCATTGATAAGGCGTCTGATTTCAGATGCAGAGATGCCAGTGTCTGAATCTGCTGACAAAGCCATTAGTCAAGTATTACTTTCTTGGCAGTTTTCACAGAAAACTCTTACGCAAACTAAAGGAATGCTTAAAGAAATGGTGGTGAAAGCTCCTGGGAATCTACTCTGGGAAACCAAAAATACGCAGCAGAAACACCATCCCTACTTTTATGTTCATAGCAGCATTATTCACAATAGCCAGAATCTAGAAGCAATCAGAGTGCCCGAGAATCGATGACTGGCTAAAGAAGCTTTGGTACATCTACACAATGGAATACTATGCAGCTGTTAGGAAAAATGAAGTTATAAAATGTGCCTATAAATGGATGGGCATGGAGAAGATTATGTTGAGTGAAATTAGCCAGAAGGAGAGAGACAGATACAGAATGACTGCATTTATTTGCATAACATAAATATATATGTACATATTATGATACCAATATCCAAGGTCAAGTGAAACATATCAGGAGGTCTTGTCAAAGGTGGAAATTATCACAAACGTGTGGGAGTCAGAGGCTAGGTAAGACAGAAAATGGAACAGTGTGCTAACAATTGTCGAGGGTACTAATGCCAACCTAGAACTGAGCATTAAATACAGGCAAAAGGATACACATGACAACCCTTTAATGTATGTTCTGTAATCCGTAGTCTGGAAGGGAAGGAAAAGAGAAAGAGAGAGAAAGGGAAAGAAATAAAGAACCTGCCATGGAGGAGGGCTGGGGGAGAGGGGAGGGAACTGGGGACGTTGGTGGTGGGAGATGGGCACTGGTGGCGGGATGGGTGCTGGAACACTGTATGACCAAAACCCAAATATAAACTTTTTAATTGTATATCTTTGTAATTGTAAAAATAAAAAAACTTTTAAAAATAAATAAATAAACTAAAATACAAAAAAAAAGAAATGGTGGTGAAAGGGCACACACTTTCAGATGTAAAATGATTAAGTGCTGGCAAGCTAATGTATAGGTTATCATTAATACTAGCACACTATACACTTGAAATTTGAGATTTAGATCTTAAGTCTCAAAGATCTTAAGATTTAAGAAGAGAAATGTGGGGGGTCGGAGTGATAGTCCAGCGAGTAGGGTGTTTGCCTTGCATGCGGCCGACCTGGGTTCAAAACCGGCATCCCATATGGTCCCCCCGAGCACCGCCAGGAGTAATTCCTGAGTACAGAGCCAGGAGTAACACCTGAGCATTGCTGGGTGTGACCCAAAAAGCCAAGATAAAAGTTCAGGCTGATTCTAGTGAAGCTGTGTAAGTGGGGGAGACCAGCACCAGTGAATCACGGAATCACGCAGCATGTGAATAATAGCCCACAATCATATACTTAAAAGAGTGTCACTAAAAAGTAAACAACACCTATTTGGTCACGAGCCTGGTGATGGCCCAATGAACAACGAAGGTGTCGCCTCCCAGCCAGCTCAAGGGCTGCCTCTCGGGGGGTGACGGAGAGCAGTCAAAGGGCGGCAACACATGCTCTGCGGGGGACCCCCTGGATTCAGTCACTGGCACCTCACAATCCCCAAAGCCTGATGTTCGGAATAGCCCGATGCACTGCTACGTGTAGCCAAGTAAGAAAAGCAAGAAATGTGTGGAGGAGGCTGATGGGAACTCACAGAGAATTTCGGAGACCCTGAAATGTGTTTCTGATGCTTGGTGATAAGCATATGATTATTGTTATTAGGTTTTAAATCAACGTGCCATTTTACTCATCCAAAGAAATCCATGATCAGATACACATATATTTTTAGAGCTTCCTCCCCTTAAGTGCTTGCATCAGTTAAATAAGCCAGTGAAATAAAACCAGGGGGCGAGAGGGATAGCACAGTGGGTAGGGTGTTTGCCTTTCAGTCAACCCGGGTTCGATCCCGGCATCCCATAGGGTCCCCCAAGTACCTCCAGGAGTAACCCCTGAGCACTGTTGGGTGTGATCCAAAAGGAAAAAAGAAAAAGAAAGAAAACCAGTCTGTAGTGAAGCATGGTTATTTCATTAGTTGACTGGCCACAGCTGAAGTGAACTCTTTTACCCCCTCACTATGACTATGCAGAGAGATTCGTACAGAGAGCCCCTGCCGGAGGCAGGGATGTTACCTGTTTATTATTGATAGAGTGCTTTTCAATCTCTTTCTTCGCTTGGAGCAGCTTGTCCTAGGAGCAATAAGGAACAATTAGCTCTGGGGATTATTTATTTGGTTGCGTGTCTTCTGGAAGGGTGAGGACAGGCAATCATCGGGTGTTTATCCCCCTGCAGAACACGCGAGACGTATCTACCAAGTGACGAGCCACAGCCTAAAAGAGAAAAGGCAGATGGCGAGCAGGTGATGCTCAGGCAAGAAAGCAGAGTCTGAAGCTCACTGCAGAGAAGGGTCTTTCATTCCCAGACAGTGACAGCACGTGAGACACCCCTCCCGGCGGTATCTGCTCCGTATTTTTGCACTTTGCACTTTGACTGGTTTATACAGCACTGGAGCATCATGGAACACCGCCAAAAGGGCAGAGGATGTAGAAAATGAGAAGTGGCCAAACAAGATTTTGAAGTATCTGATTTCAGCTTTAAGTTTTGATTGCTTCAATTTGTTTTTAGTTCACAGGTTTGTGAAGTGAATGAATTCACATTCGGGCTTAATTTTTGTACACGCAGATTTTTATGGTGCTATGGGTAAGCGCTGTGTGCACCAATGAAATTTTGCCTCGGTTAAATTTTAATAAACAGAATAGGAAAGGGGGAAAATCATCACAGAGAAAGGCTGAGAGGGACTGGAGCAATAGCACAGTGGGTAGGGCGTTTGCCTTGAACGCGGCAGACCAGGGATAGATCCCTGGCATCCCATTTGGTCCCCTGAGCATCACCAGGAGTAATTCCTGAGCGAAGAGCAGGAGTAATCCCTGAGCATCGCTGGGTATGACTCAAAAAAGAAAAAAAAAAAGCTGAAAGAAAAGAAAATGCCCCCAAATCCCAATGACCAGGGGTGAGCTGGTGGGTGCATCCACTGAACCGTCTTGCCCTGACATTACTCAGTTGGGATATAGACATGAGGAGAAATCCAAACCTTGCGGACCATGTGAGCTCCAGAAGCTTCCATCTACTTTTTCTCCCGTTCTTCCCCATTGCTCCAGGCTATGAAAACCCAGAGTGAAAATTCCTCTGCAGAAAGTCTGAGCTTCTACTCTCAAACTGTAGCTTATTATTTACAGTAAGAGCCTCCAGACAAGTAAACCTTCTGCATAATGGACTATTTCCTCCAAAATCCCCAATTTTCCTCATTCTCAAGATGCCAGAGACGGGCTGACAGAGTCTGTTTCCAGTGACTTAAGTATAGCCCCACAAAGCTGGAAAAGAAAAGGGTGCCCCTCTTCTGGAAGACAAGTGCATTTTGGAAACACGGAGGCATGGAAGAAAACTAAAGTCCCATCTGTAAAGACAGACACGAGTTGGCTTGGCCAACAAACAGAATCCGAATTCCATCGGAGAGGGCAGAAGTTCTGGAGGCTGCAAAGCTTGCCGGCTCCGTCCCGACAGGCTTCGGAGGAGCCCCGAGCACCCGGCTCTGCCAATGCCCGGGTTGAAGTCCCATAAGGCACCGTTTCCTCCCAGCTGCGTTTTCATTGGCAGTAGGATGCGTCAACGCCAAATGCCAATGCTGGAGAGGGAGGAGCCAGGGTTTAATCCCGCCTTTGATTGGGAAAGAAACGCTGCTGGCATCTGGGCTTAACTTGGTGCCACGGGGCCTACGTGCCCAAGTACCCCTCCCTGGGCACCCCCAGCCTGCCTTTTGTACACGGGCACCCCCAGAGAGCTGGCACCGCCGCCTCTCAGGCCACCCCATCGCCCTCCACCCTCCCTCTGTGTTCCCACCCCAGAAGCCCATCCCAAGCACTGTCCCGGTGGGGCCAACCAGGAGCCAGCACGCCCAGTTCCCGAGCTCTGTGCCCAGGTAGAGCCACGCAGGGGCGGCGGCCCAGCTCCCTTTCCCAGGACTGCGGAGCAGGGAGGAATCCAGGTCCCTGAAGTGGGTCTTAAAAGCAACAATGACAGGGTCCTGAGCGATAGCCCAGCGGGTAGGGCGTTTGTCTTACACGCAGCAGGCCCATGCCGGCCTGGGTTCGATCCCCGGCATCCCATATGGTCCCCCGAGCACCACCAGGAGTAATTCCTGAGTGCAGAGCCAGGAGAAACCCCTGAGTATCGCCGGGTGTGACCTCCCCCCCAAAAAAAGCAAAAAAAAAAAAAAAAAAGCAACAATGACAAGGGGAAAACATGAAAAACACGAGTCTCGGGCTGCAGGAAGGAAACAGCGTGGCTTGATGGCAGGAAGCAAGATTCCACGCCGGTCTCAAGGCCTGAAAGAATGGCACAGACTCATGAGCCCCTACCAGGGTGCGGTCCCCAGTACTCGCTGGCCCGAGGAGTCCTGTCCTCTCCTGCTCCAGGCCGGCCTGCAGCGTCCTGCATCAAGGCGAGCTGACGGTGGCATGAGGGCACCGCGGGGGGGCATGGGAGAGGGGGAGGGACAGACTGGGAGCAGCAGGCGTAGAGTTCATTGTTTTTATAACCGGTTTCTGAAGAGGGCATAAAGGGCTGGAGGTTGTAATCGGGGCTGCAGGACAGGCTCTGGGTCAGGGAGGTCAAAATGGCGGCCCCCAGCAACCCCCCGGCACTGCAGCAGAAGTGACCCCAAAAGGAAAAAACTAAAAAAGACTCAGTAGGGCTCGAGGGAGCTAGCACAGCAGGTCGGCCGCTTGCCTTGCTCGGGGCCAACCCAGGCCCGATTCCTGGCATCCCATATGGTCCCCTGGGCGCTACCAGGTGTTGCCCAGAAATAAAGAAAAAAAAGATATGCGGGAGCAAGAGCTGGCACTGGGGTTAAGGCATGTGCCTGGCACGAGGCTGATCTGATTCAATTCTGGGCAGCACACTGGCTCCCTAGAGCACTGTAATCACACCTGAGCGGAGAGCCGGAACAGCCCCTCTGCACCACTGGGCCTGGCCCCAAAACTACAACACAGTTTTTTTTTTGCATTGTCTACAATGACACCAAGCAGTTGTTGGCACTAAGTGTGTATATGAAGAGCTCACCTGACGCCATTTGTTTTTTTCTTTTTGAGTCATGCCCGGAGATGCTCAGGGCTTACTCCTGACTCTGCACTCAGGAATTACTCCTGGTGAGGCTCAGACTATGATATAGGATGCCGGGCTTCAAACCCAGGTCAGCCGCGTGCAAGGCAAATGCCCGCCCGCTGTGCTATTGCTCCCGCCCCAGCTCACCTGACTCTGACTGAGAAGTTGCTCTGAATACGAGAGAGAACTGACAGTTTGGGAACCGCGCCCAGCCGGAGACGTGAGAGGTTTCCAGCAAGCCCGAGGAAGCGCTTCAGCACCAACGCATGTGCGGAGGCTCTGAAGGCCGGGCTGGCATCTCTGAGCTCCTAACAACATGCCGAAGACTCACCCGTTGCGGCGCCACGAGCGTGATGAACGCCTCCTTGCTTGTAGCACTCAATAGCGATGCACTTTCCGATGCCACTGGAGCCGCCTGTGACCTGAAGACCAGAACATCGTTTTCAGTACCTGATAGTCCCTTCTGCCAGGAAGTTCCTTTAAGATAACGAAGACTTGGGCCAAAGGCCGAGCTGCAGTGTAGCACGCAGGGCGCTTGCGGACTCATGTCTGATCCCTGGCACCCCAAAAGTTCCCCCAGAGTGTCCACCTTGCCAATGGGAGGCCAGGGGGGCTGAGTGGCCCACCCCGGGCACCACCGCCCGTGCCTGACTGCAATTCCAGTCCCACAGTCTGGGATCCCTGGACCCACAATCAAGTGCATGACCTCTGCGAACCCTAACCATGTGTGTAGCAGGACTCCTCTAAGAGCCCCTTTCTCTACCCTATGGAGGTTTTCCAGGAGGATCTTGGCTCAAGACATTAGCATATAAAAAAGACATTGGGTGAGGTGCTGGGAGAAATTACCTGAGGGCATTTGACCCTGCCAGGAGAAGTTTACATTTGGCTTGCAGCTCCTCCCAGCTCTGCTGGGAGGCTTTGAATTAGCTCTGGGTCCTTGTACATTTCTATAGAGCTATTTTCCTGTTTTCATCTCTAGATAGCCCAGCCCAGAATGGGCTGGGCTGGGGAGTTTGAGCGGATTTCTGGCTATAAGATAAGCTGCAAGAAGAAAGAAAGCCTCTTTTTTCCCCCTTTTGCCATTTTGGCTTCCCTTGGTGTTTTGCTTCTCCGTCCTCTCCATTCTCTGTTGGGCCTCAACACGTGGTGGCAGCCATCTTGGCCTACGCCTGGCTGGGGCCTAGCTGGGAATCCAGAGTCCGGAGGTTTTTCCCTGCTCTTGGATTGTATATTGGAACCTGTAATAGTAAAGCCCTTTTAAAACTGCATCGGATTCCTGAGTCTTTATCCATTCCCCGCCGACTTTGGAGGTAGAAGGGAATTCGCTTCCCGGCACTGTTGGGGACCCCGGCAACTCCCCAACACATGTGTATGTGATAGGGCAACTGAGAGTGCGCACCCCACAATCAAGAGAGCCCAAGCCCAGCTCATCACAGAAACCGTGCAAGGGAAGAGGAAACCGTGAAGACTCCAGGGTCCCACAGGCAGGCCCGGGGGTGAAGGCACTTGCCTACCAGGCCAACCTGAGTCAAGACCAACACCACATGGTCCCCTGAACACTGCCGCGAGTCATCCCCGAGCCAGAGCTGGGAGAGACCGTGGACCGCAGACGTGACCCTAGAAACAAAACTCAGAAAACTTCAAGCACAGAACAGCACTGGGATGAGCAATTAAAAACTGACTCGCTGGTGCTGCAGAGGTAGCACAGAGGGCAGGACACACCAGGGCTCGATCCCCGACGTCCCTTATGGCCCCCTGGGGCCCGCCAGGAGAGTGATCCCTGAGTACAGAGCCAGAAGTAACCCCTGAGCAGAAGTGATTTCACTACGGGGTCCGTGCAGATGGAGTGATTTCACTCTGGGGTCCCTGCAAACATGAGTGCTTTCACTCTGGGGTCCATGCAAACGGGAGCTTACACTCTGGGGTCCGTGCAAACGGGAGCTTACACTATGGGGTCTGTGTTAATGGGAGCTTACACTATGGGGTCCGTGCAAACGGGAGCTTACACTATGGGGTCCGTGCAAACAGGAGCTTACACTCTGGGGTCCGTGCAAACGGGAGCTTACACTCTGGGGTCCGTGCAAATGGGAGCTTACACTATGGGGTCCGTGCAAACGGGAGCTTACACTATGGGGTCCGTGCAAATGGGAGCTTACACTATGGGGGTCCGTGCAAACAGGAGCTTACACTCTGGGGTCCGTGCAAATGGGAGCTTACACTATGGGGTCCGTGCAAACGGGAGCTTACACTCTGGGGTCCGTGCAAATGGGAGCTTACACTATGGGGTCCGTGCAAATGGGAGCTTACACTATGGGGTCTGTGCAAACGGGAGCTTACACTCTGGGCCCGTGCAAATGGGAGCTTACACTATGGGGTCCGTGCAAACGGAGCTTACACTCTGGGGTCCGTGCAAATGGGAGCTTACACTCTGGGGCCCGTGCAAATGGGAGCTTACACTATGGGGTCCGTGCAAATCGGAGCTTACACTATGGGGTCCGTGTAAATGGGAGCTCACACTCTGGG